>JASTWQ010000241.1:0-298047 GCA_035220615.1 Leptothorax acervorum | reverse complement strand
AAAAGTTTTTTTATGATTTTTTTGAAATTTCAAGCAATAAATATGCACAACTTTTATTATAATATTTATAAGCAAATTTAAAGTACGACCGTATATAAGATAATAATCAATAATTAAAGGAAACGCCAAATTTGGTCGGGACTGGATATTGGTTGTCCAATAAATTCGTGAATTTTTAAGTACAAATCCTCACTCTAGTAAACCACGCGCCGTTACTTACGGACTTAAACGTAGCCACAACTAAAGCTAGAAAGAGTACCTATTCTCACACAATTAAATTGAAAATTAATTCAATTGTCCACTAACACTCGTTAGTATATTCGAAAAAGGACGGGATATGTATAGAAGGATATAGGGTAATAAAAAAAATGTTGCGAAAAAATATCACCCCACCCTGGATTCGAACCTGGACCTCCCTGCTTTCCGGGCGAGCGTCTCACTTATTCGACCACTGAGGCATGTGGTGATATTTATCGCAACAAACTATTTAACAGAGGAAGAACGTCTTTTCCCGGCGACGTATATAACAATAAGCAAATTTAAAGTACGACCGTATATAAGATAATAATCAATAATTGAAGGAAACGCCAAATTCGGTCGGGACTGGATATTGGTTGTCCAATAAATTCGTGAATTTTTAAGTACAAATCCTCACTCTAGTAAACCACGCGCCGTTACTTACGGACTTAAACGTAGCCACAACTAAAGCTAGAAAGAGTACCTATTCTCACACAATTAAATTGAAAATTAATTCAATTGTCCACTAACACTCGTTAGTATATTCGAAAAAGGACGGGATATGTATAGAAGGATATAGGGTAATAAAGAAAATGTTGCGAAAAAATATCACCCCAGCCAGGATTACAAAAATTGTACAGTTAATTCATGCAAAAGGGTCCTGGAGCGCCCTAGGGACAACATGTAGGAACAATATCATGCAAGTAAAACTAAGATTCAAATCGTAGAAAAAAAGATTTATCCGCCCACATATTACAAATGCAAATACACAAGCAGAATGACAAGAAGAGCAGTGTTGCATGAAACAGTAGTGTCCGGATCTTGTCAGAGATGGCGCTGCCTGCAATCTAACAAGGACAGATATATCGTATAGGTATCCGTTAGACAAGGACAGGTATAGCACGGTAACACAGAAAACATAGTAAACGATCGAAATTATCGATTATTTTTAGTTCCGTGCTAGATCGTGGCGCTGTCACGTTGGAGTTTGCCTTCACTTTAGGATCCCCTTAAGGGTCGGCAGGAGATTTAGAGCCACCGCACAAGCCCGTCGTATTGGTAACGTGGCGTAGCGGAACGTAACGTAGGTCAACGCACAAGAAACGTAAGCGGTTACGGCACTATACGTCAAAGAAAACGCGAGAGAATCGATCGCGATCCGAGGCACCTATTATATTAGGTATATAATGCATATAAAATATTTTGTATTAAAAATAGAACACTTAACAATTAATAACAGTTAATAACAATCAATAACAATAACAATTTTGCTATACATGGTGAATCATTGAAGGTGTTAGAGGTTATATTTCTGAAACTGAACAAGATATGAAATTCTTATTTTCCAGCGACTGTTTGATATCGAATTATACAGAGAAAGAAGATTTCTGTATGACAAAAGTCATCAAGACTTTAAAGACAATGAATTAAAAAATAATGCCTGGAAAGAGATTTCATCTATCATGCAAAGTAAAAACATGGGTAAGTATGGATCTTTTTTGCAACGTGATAGTATTTGAATTAAATAGAGAAGATGCCATATCTTCATAATAATATTATACCAATATGTATCTAATATACTAATAGTATCACTTTTTAAATTTTGCATTGTGTTTATATAAAATGGTCTTTTAATATAACTTTGCAGGAAATTTTTATACGGCTGAATATTGTAAAAGGAAAATGACAAGTTTGAGAGACAAATATTCCAAATTAAAAAAGGAACAAGATTTGAAAAGTGGGAGTGCAGCTTGTATTGCAAGAAAATCTACACTTTTATCTGAATTGTCTTTTCTAGATGTATACATTTAAAGAAGACGGTTACTATCTTTTATATTAATGCGCGTGCGCGCGTGTGTGTGTGTGTGTGTGTGTGAAATCTGTTACGTATAAGTAGCTAAATTAATACTATTTCTCTAATTAATTTAATTTTCTTTAATTTGTTATAGAACTTTAACGAACATGAGAGGAAATGATGGAAGAATGTCTGCTTTTTCGTCTAATAAGAATGCAGTTGAATGTCCAGAAACAAATTACGCAGAAAGTACACAGAATAAAAGAAATTATAAAGAACTTTCAAGCCAAGATGATATCGAAAATTATTTGCCTGGGTGCGATGAAACACCATCCAAAATATTTAAGAGTGCTACTTCGAAAAAAAATTGTGATAATAACGACGTTTCTTGCTTAAATGATGTAGCTATTAATATTGCTAAGCACTTAACGACTAATTCAAAAACTGAAGACGTTGGTTCTACATCTGCAGACCAAGCTTTTGCACAATTTATTGTTTTCACTCTACAAAAAATGCAAGATTCCGAACGCAATATAAGGCAAAACAAAATATTTCATGTTCTGACAGCACCACTGGAGCAATTAATGTAATCAGATTTTTCATTTTTTCCAGATATTAACGTCTTTTAAACTAAATTCGTTTTGTTGTATGTTACAATTTTATTTTATCTAAAAGTATAGTTTTTTTCTTAATTATTTTATGTTCAATTGTAACCAAAGACGGTTTTTAAGTTTTTATTAGAAATATATAAATGGTCATACGATAAATACTACTACATAAATACTACATGTAAACGAGTGCGAAAATTTTATTTTGTTATAAAAATGTTCCAAATTTAGTTCTTACTGTACAATAAGTATGTAAAATATATATTTTTTTATATAAAAGTATATATAGTCTTTAAGTTTAGCTTTATAACAAAGCTGTGATATAAAGTATATTTTTCAATGAAAGCTTATGCATTAACATAATTGTGTATTTAAAACAACAAAAAAAAATATTTCGTAATTTCTTCGGTGCATAACTCTCGGTGTAAAATTCTCCACATGCCACAAGTTATTAATATTCGCGTTCCATAATGGCAAGTGATATTTTTGATCAAGTTCATTGAGGATGTCTTCTTTGTTGTCAGTCCTGCGTACAATCGATTAAAATTTTATTGTTACAAAAATTGAATACATTATCTTCATTATCTTTTATTAAAAACTAAATTAAAACTAAAATACTACTTATTGATTAATTTATTTGTAAATGATATTTTACATTCAGCCAAATACGATTCTCTTTAAAATCAAGACTGATCATTACAGTATCTTTACATACAGCTATAAAGAAAATATGAAGGTTATAAATATAATAAATTGCCAAGATATCTCTGTGTTTACATTTTCTCGCTTTCTCTTCCTCTTTTATTTACAATTTTTAATTTACCTGGTCTGTATCTAAAGCAGCCGATTTGCTAGAACGCCGAAGGCAGTTTCAATTGTGCGTCTAGCTCTAGAGTGTCTGTAGTTAAAAATTCTTTGTGCAATGGTCAAATTAGAAGTAGAGTATGGTTTCATCATTCTTGTCATTTTCCTTAAGTAATTTTGTGTGATAGCTTGTTACCAAAAGAGCATCTCACCCCGAGATAAAGAATTTGAAGATCCGCACCGTGGGTAATCCCTTATATAGGGGTTCTCTTGCGGAATTTTAAATACGAGACCCTATTGTATCGATATATTTACCAAAAAGATGTACATTTTGCAAAAAGAATTACATTTTTGTCGAAGCAGATTTGATTTTCCAGGAATAAAATTAGTAATGAAGACAGAGTGCGGGAACACGCAGTCGATGAGCACACTGATGACTATATAGTCTCACTCACGATGAGAGTATATAACATATGTTAAAGAAGTAACTTTCCCAACCCTGACTGAAGCACATTGCTTGCAGTCGGGATTTAGTTCCGTAGGAATTGTTTAAATAGTTTAATAGATAACTTGGAATTTCTTCTATTTGTTTTATTTCTTCGTCTAGGTGGACTTTGACACGGGGGGGGGGGGGGGGGGGGGGGGGTTCAGCGATTACGGCGTCGCGGTCGGTGTGAAGTTGCCGCGCGTCGGGCATTCAAATTTCAAATCCGTTACGACGCGACGGACGGCTCGCGGTCTCGCGCATCACCGTACTTCTCGCCATTCTCGCGCGTTTTTCTGTCGTCGACGTCGTCGTGCCGTGAAAAGTGTTGCGCGATCGTGATTTGTAACCGCGTTTCCGCGAGGACCCGGAAATGCTGGGAATGTTGTGCGTGCCGTGCGCCTGTCGTGTGTCGTGGCTGCCGCCTCGCATATCGTATTTCGCCATTGGTAGTACATTTTACATTGGGCGATTAATGGCGAAATTTCTTTGCCGTTTCAACGAGCGAACAATCAGGATGTGCTATCTCATTCCTGTGTATAACGATGCACTTCTTATAAATCATTTTATTACTATTGAAAAGAAATTTACTTTGACGGAATTAAATATCTTAATTCAAAGCTTTCATTTTGATAAAAACGAAAAAAATAAACCAGTCGAAATTAGTCCGATCCATTTGAAAAATAAAAGCCTTCAAATGTCAGCCGCTGAAATGCTTACCTTTGTAAACTATTTAGGACTTATAATTGGTCATTTGATAGATAGAGGAAACAAATAATAGAATCTATACCTTGTGCTAAAACGAATTACTTGTATTGTTACTGCTACAGTAATTCATGTTAATGAACATGATTTATTAGCTGCAGAAATAGAAGAATATTTGCATTTACGCGTTAAATTATTTTCAGAAAATTTGAAATTTAAACATCATATTCTTATACATTCTCCAGAAAGAATGAGACTATTTGGTCCGTTATGGAATATTTGTTGTATGCGTTTTGAGAGCAAACATCGAGAAGGTAAAATTATTGCACAGTCTGCTATTAGTAGAGTTAATATTTGTTACACTGTAGCATTGCGACATCAATTAAAATTAAGTCATCGATTATTAACAAAAAATATAGCATGTGCACCGTACGAGATAAGTTCAAAGCAAACTAATAGTATTGATAATGACAAGGCAAATGAGAGCCAAAAACGCCGATCTTAAAGCGACAAATAAAAATGTATTTCTTACATACAATAAGCGCGAACGTTTCGGTCCTTGGTTTGGACCCTCCTCAGCGCAACAAAAATATAAAAATTAATACATGCGGTACAAAATCTCGGTTACATCCTCGTCAAGAATTAAAAGGTCGTGAAATCCGCATGGTCGAGTTCCGTCAGTCGAATCGCAAGCAAAAGATGTCGATACACGATGTGACCGTTGCCTTCAATAAAAGAGGAAAGAAAAATTTAAATTAACATGAACTTAACATAAATTCTAAACCATACACTGAATAAAAGTGCAGTGTTACCTGACAGTCACATCGAATATACATAACGGACATCGTCATACAGAAATAGATTGACACTTATTTCGCAGAAAATAACGTATGTCCTTACGGCACGAGCGCCAAACTTCTAATAATAAAGATCATGAAACATCCCCATACCGCCCAACGCTTGAATACATAAACAATAGAGGGCACAATTACATATGAGAGAGTCTCTCGATGATCGGTAAATAGCTCCCGCTTAATCCCACCGTGTCTGTTTGCAAATTAATGCCATTAATTTGGCGCTTAATATGAAACATCTCCGAGATGCTTCTCCTAACATAAGATCTCTCCCTATCCAGAATTATGGCCCCGCCCCAATCAAATTCATGTCTCTCCAGTCGATGCTGGGACACCACGGACAGTTCCCTCCCTTTTCCACACTTAGCTGGTTGAAATGTTCTTTCATGCGAGTTCCCAATTGCCTTTTTGTTTGGCCGACGTACGAAGCATTACAATCCTGGCAACAGATCTTATAAACAACTCCACTTTGTGCACTATTCGATAATAAGTCTTTGTGTGGTTTGATTATACGGTTGAGTTTATTCAAGCCCACATAGGCAGTGCGGAGGTTAAGTTTTTTAATCGTGTTGCATAAGCCATTAGAAATCCTGTCAATATAAGGGATAACAAAGAAGCAATCTCCCTCTCCATTCTTTAATTCGGAAACGTGAGAATCCATCACCCCCGTTCTCTGCTGCTCGTCAATTAGTTTAAAAAGCCTGGTTCTTACGTGCTTAAAAATGAAATCTAAGGGATAACCATTAGCCAACAGAATGTGGATTACCTTACAAAGATTTTCCTGGTGATATCTCGGGTGAGACAGTAAAAACGCTCGATCCACCATGCCAAGAATAGTGCCCACCTTGTGGCATGTCGGATGGTGAGAAAAGAAATTTAAATATCGCCCAGAAAACGTAGGCTTATGGTACCAATCAAACTCTATGACCCCGTCGTTAACTATTACCGTCGTATCCAAGAAATTAATACTTCTATTTTCCCCAATTTCCACCGTGAATTGCAACCTCTTGTGGAAAGAATTGAAAACATCTAAGACAGTCTTCACCAACGAAATCGGGATGGACATCAAAATGTCGTCCACATATCTGCGATAGATCGGTATGAATATAGGCAGGCGCTCTAAGGCCTTCTTTTCCAGATCTTGTAACACCAAACCCGCGATAGAAGGTGACAAGGGAGATCCCATTGGCGAACCAAAATTCTGTTTGTAAATCACACCGTCAAAAACAAAAAAAGTCGACTCTAATACAAATTGAATCGCTCCCAGGAATTCTTCCAACGGTATCTCCGTATTACGAGAGATATGTGACCATCTGTTCTTTATGCTTGTCAGCGCCAAATCAATAGGCACATTGGTAAACAGCGAGACTACATCAAGGGATATCAATTCAAAGTGGTCATCCAACCGAGTACCCGAAAGTTCTTTTACTAATTCAAAACTGTTTTCAACGTGGCTATCTGCCCTGGGAACGCTCAACTGTATTATATCCTGCATAAACTTGGCTAACATTTGTAACGGGCTATTTACCGATGAAACTATAATCCTGAGCGGACAACCGGCCTTGTGAATTTTCGGCAGTCCATATGCTCGTGGGATAACACCGTCCGTACAGTTAAGCCTATTATACTGCTGGTCCGTAATAAAGTCTTTCTTAAGCCAGGATTGCAACAGAGAGTTAAGATCTTTAGTTACTTGACGTGTGGGGTCTTTCTCCACCACAATATTAGTATTCCTATCTCCAAGCATACCCTTCATCTTTGCCATATAGTCACTTCTATCTAATACTACAGTAGTGTTACCCTTATCCGCTTTTGTGACTATTATATTACCGTTGTCTCTAAGAAACCTCTGAGTATCCCGAAGCGCTTGGATTAACGCGGGATCACAACGCTGAACCGGCAACTCCCCGAAAGCAGCTCTCTCAATTGATTGTAAGCAATGGTTGCGAACGCCCTGACGGAAATTCGGGCGTAGGTGCCTTAAGCTAAACCAAGGACCGAAACGTTCGCGCTTATTGTATGTAAGAAATACATTTTTATTTGTTGCTTTAAGATCGGCGTTTTTGGCTCTCATTTGCCTTGTCATTATCAATTTTGTTTTATCGAGAGCCTCAAACTAATAGTGTTGCGAGTATTTCACATTTATCACACAATATTGATTCAAGTGTTCAAACTTTAAAATGGATTAGACGAGGTAACTGTAACATAGAGCGCAATACAATTCTTATGATTCCATCAGAAAATGGACCTATCTTTCACAAAGTAACAGATTTAATTTGGCAATCAAATGAGAATATATTAATATTAACAGAAAATTTTAATTTGTGTTATCTCGATGAACATTATGAAGCTTATGAAATAATTGATAGTCAAGATTTTTATAAAGATTGTATTCAATTGCAACAAATACTTTCACATACAGTAATAATTACATGCCAAATTAAATCTTTTAATGGTAACAAATATATACCAAAACTCTGGATATAAGAGAAATGAAAATTTGGTGTGTATAAATTTCACTTCTTTCAATCTTGCATGGTTTTTACTTGAGTAGATTATTATTTTACATTATATAATATGCTTTTTTTCAATTATTATAAATGTATTATTGACTACCTTGTTTATACTACTATTGTACTTTCTTATTTGTATTATTTTGTACTTATTATTAATAAATTTGTATTACATTAAGTAAAATTGTATTATTTATTTTGACCGTTAAAAAATGTAAAAATGTATTATAAATTCATATAAAATTTTTGCTTCCTCATAGAAGAAGCTTTGTTTTCGTAAAAAAATTTTTTTTTTAGTTGCCGCTGCCAATGTGTTTAGAATGTTCTAAAACGTCGAAAAATTGCTATTTTAAAAAATGTCGGTATGTGTGTATGTCTGTCTGTATGTCTGTCTGTCTGTCTGTCTGTCTGTCTGTCTGTCTGTCTGTCTGTCTGTCTGTATGTGCCAAATTTACCAAAATTTCTATAACTCCAGAACTGATCAACCAAATCTTAACCAATTATATATGAAATAGGGGTAGAAAAGACTGAAGAATATAATAGAATTAGAAAAATTGCGAATATTTTAAAATTTTAACCTTTAAGGGCTACATCTCAAGTCTCAATAATTGAGATTTTTCATAAATTGAAGTTTTTTGACAATTTAGTATTAATTATTGGCAATTTTTCTAATTATATTATATTCTTCAGTCTTTTCTACCCCTATTTCATATATAATTCTTTAAGATTTGGTTGATTAGACTCAGCTTCATAAAGCTTCTATGTATGTACGAATTCTCCGAAATTTGAAATATTAATCAAATTTTAAAGAAATTATATATGATATAGGGGTAGAAAAGACTGAAAAATCTAATAAAATTAGAAATAGCCCGATATCTCAAAATTAATGGAAATTAGAGCAAAGTCTTAACGAATTTTCTATCTATCTATATAAAATAGAATGTCTGTATGTCTGTATGTATGTCTGTTCTTTATACACTCTCAAACTATTCGACCGATCTGGACGAACTTTTGCACAGTTACTCTTTACATCCTTGCGCAAAACATAGGCTACTACGGAACCTCGATTATTCACTTATTGATCAGCAATTTTATTCCTTGGTTTTCCCGGGCGTTTTTTCGGGAATTTCGAGATTGCCCGCTCGCTATGTACGCACAGAACTTCGATATTTCACTTACCGATTACCGATTTTATCCCTTTGTTTTCCCGGGCGTTTTTTAAGTTTGTCTGTTCTTTATACACTTTTAAACTATTCGACCGATCTGGACGAATTTTTGCACAGTTACTTTTTACATCCTTGCGCAAAACATAGGCTACTTAGGAATCTCGATTATTCACTTACCGATCAGCTACTTTATTCTTTGTTTTTCCCGGGCGATTTTCCAGGAATTTCAAGAATGCTTGCTCGCGATGTACGCACAGAACTTCGATATTTCACTTACCGATTACCGATTTCATCCTTTGGTTTTCCCAGACATTTTTTAAGTGAAATATCGAAGTTCTGTGTACATCGCAAGCGAGCAATCTCGAAATTCCTGAAAATACGCCCGGGAAAACCAAGGGATGATTACAGTATTTGTTGAATACCATTTCTTATTTAAATTTAATTTCAACCTCAAATTGAACTTTCGCAATAGGTTTTACAAAAAATATTGTAAGTATGTGGTATTTGCGGAAGACAACAAATTATGTTACATGCGAGCAAACAATCTCGAAATTCCCGAAAAAACGCCCTGCAAAAACCAAGGGATGAAGTCGCTGATCGGTAAGTGAAATATCTGAAAAGCAGAAATGACTCAATAGCGTGAAACTCGAGTAGAAAAAAACCGGTTACGACATGTTCAATTAAGGAAAACATTTATGCGGTCCGATTTGAAATTAGAGGCATTTAGTTATGATCCAAATTACAAATATTAATTTTTTCCGAGAGTAATAATTGGGAAAATGGATGCAACATGTGATCATTGTCAAGCAAAAAAGTTTAAAACTTAAGCACCTGGAATGTGTTGTTCAAACGGAAAAGTTAAACTACCACCTTTAAATCAACCACCCGACACACTCCTTATGTTTGTCCACAATATGAATATTGAAACACAAATGAACCTCAACAGCACACGATATCCTATGGACGTCCATTGGAGTCCATTTGAAGTTCCTGGACTTCAAATGGACTCCGTCCAATGGATATCGTGTGCTGTCGGGAAAGTCGTTTGAAGAAAAACGACCCCCGGGTGAAGCCCGGGTAACCAGCTAGTTATTTAATTAATACTAAACATAAAATCTTTAGTCCATATTTATGTAAATAAAACTTACTAATGACAATAATTAAAAAGTAAAACAAATTCTATTATATTCTTCAGTCTTTTCTACCCCTATTTCATATATAACTCTTCAAGATTTGGTTGATTAGACCCAGTTTTATATAGCTTCTATGTATGTACAAATTCTCCGAAATTTGAAATGTGTGTAACACGAGAACTGATCAATCAAATTTTAAAGAATTATATATGAAATAGAGGTAGAAAAGACTGAAAAATACAATAAAATTAGAAATAGCACGATATCTCAAAATTAATGGAAATTAGAGCAACATTTAAATCTTAACGAATTATATATGAAATAGAGGTAGAAAAGACTGAAGAATATAACTAATTAACCAAATCTTAAAGAATTATATATGAAATAGGGGTAAAATGGACTGAAAAATATAAGAAAATTAGAAATAGCCCGATATCTCAAAATTTGTGGAAATTAGAGCATATTTTAAAATTTCAATCTTTAAGGGCTACATCTCAAGTCCCAATATCCATTAGAGCAACAAAATATTATTAGCGGTGCATTTGGTGTACTGAGTGCAGTCGCACTGCCGGCGCAAATTAATTTCATAAATTTATCTTAGGTTGGCAAAACAATCCTAACAACTTAGTGTTTACACGTTATTGCATATTCTTGTAGCCCTTGTTGAGACGTTTTCAAAACACTCTTCCGTTCAGTCGATTTAAATTATGATTTGAGAGTTTTAAAGAATTATGATTTTATTAAGAGTTTGAAGCAATCAAATTTTCAGAAAAGTACTGGTTTTTTATAAAACCATAATTAAAATTTACAAAGACCTTACTTAAAAAAAAATGGTTAAAATTGTCAATAACTCCTCATAGTTTTGAAGTGTGCAAGTAGAAACTTGCACATTGCTTCCTCATAGTTTTGAAGTGTGCAAGTAGAAACTTGCACATTGCTTCCTCATAGTTCTAAAGTGTGCTAGTAGAAATTTGTATATTGCTTCCTCATAATTTTTAAGTGTGCAAGTAGAAACTTGCACATTGCTTCCTCGTAGTTTTTAAGTGTGCAAGTAGAAACTTGCACATTGCTTCCTCATAGTTCTAAAGTGTGCTAGTAGAAACTTGCACATTGCTTCCTCACGGTTTTTAAGTGTGCAAGTAGAAACATGCACATTGCTTTGTCATAGATTTTAAGTGAGCAAGTAGAAACTTGCACATTGCTTTCTCATAGTTTTTAAGTATACAAATTAGAAACTTGCACATTACATCCTCACAATTTCTAAGTATGCAAATTATAAATTTGCATATTGCTTAATCAACATTTTATTTCGTTCATAAAGCTTTCTCTATGAGGAAGCCAAATTGAAATATTCACTAATAATTATACATCAAAGAAAAAATTTGGTTTCCTCATAGAGGAAGCTTTATGAGCGAAATAAAATGTTGATTAAGCAATATGCAAATTTATAATTTGCATACTTAAAAATTGTGAGGATGTAATGTGCAAGTTTCTAATTTGTATACTTAAAAACTATGAGAAAGCAATGTGCAAGTTTCTACTTGCTCACTTAAAAACTATGACAAAGCAATGTGCATGTTTCTACTTGCACACTTAAAAATTGTGAGGAAGCAATGTGCAAGTTTCTACTAGCACACTTTAGAACTATGAGGAAGCAATGTGCAAGTTTCTACTTGCACACTTAAAAACTACGAGGAAGCAATGTGCAAGTTTCTACTTGCACACTTAAAAATTATGAGGAAGCAATATACAAGTTTCTACTAGCACACTTTAGAACTATGAGGAAGCAATGTGCAAGTTTCTACTTGCACACTTTAAAACTATGAGGAAGAAATGTGCAAGTTTCTACTTGCACATTTTTTTATACTTTGTTTTGCTTCGTACTATGCTATATAGTTATTTTATATTACATTCTATATATTTATATAAAATAGAATGTCTGTATGTATGTATGTATTAGGGTGTGTCATTTTGGGGCAACTTTTTTTTTATTTTACGAATAGCATATATACTTCCAGGAAGGTAAAATAAGATACCTGTTAAAATTTTAGCCCTTAATATTAATATTAACAGGTCGCTCATCGCAATTTTTTATTTTTCATTTAGTAAGATAGAAAAAATTTTATAACTATCTAACAAACAGTAATACAGCATTGCGCCACAGAGATTTTTTGTAGTAAATTTACCGCTCTACAAAAAAGATCTCTTATCATTTTTTCATAAATTGAACCGTTCAAAAGATATTCAAAGTTAAAGTTTGATAAATTTTATAAAACTTGTTTTTGCTTTTTATGAATTTTGTATCATATCGACTATCAAAAATTATGAAATAATCAATACACATTTTTGTAGAAAATTTAACGATCTACAAAAAAGGTCTCTTGTATTTTTTCCATAAATATAACCATTTAGACGATATTAAGGTTTAAAGTTCAAAATGTATAAAAATTATTTTTTTTTTCATATATCAAAATTATGAGCTTTATCGGATAATTTTTTTTATTTTTTCCGTAAATTATTGAATTAACTGTAAAAATAACTTTAATTCTAGTCAATAAACATTATTAGTTACTCATTGAAGGCCATAAAAATATATTTTTTGTCAAAAAATCGGTTTTAAGGAGCTAATATTCGTTATAATAGTTGCACAAGTGATCGACAAAATGCTGACGAATAAAATATTACTTTTTTTAGACCAAATATCAATGATAAAAATATTTCAAAATAGTTTTTCAATAAATTTATTGATTGACAATTATGAATGTTTAATTATATATTACTGACAATGAGTAAAAAATTTTTAATGTTTATTAAAATATCCGTGAGAATGATTCTAATGTATATTCCAATCGATTTCTCGGATAGTATGAACAACTCGTGGGAAGAAGAGTGGTCGAACTCAAATGAGTGTGATGGATTTTATTCGTCAGCATTTTGTCGATCACTTGTGCAACTATTATAACGAATATTAGCTTATTAAAACCGATTTTTTTGACAAAAATATATTTTTATGGCCTTCAATGAGTAACTAATAATGTTTATTGACTAGAATTAAAGTTATTTTTACAGTTAATTCAATAATTTACGGAGAAAATAAAAAAGAATATCCGATAAAGCTCATAATTTTGATATAATATGAAAAAAAGAATAATTTTTATACACTTTGAACTTTAAACCTTAATATCGTCTAAATGGTTATATTTATGGAAAAAATACAAGAGACCTTTTTTGTAGATCGTTAAATTTTCTACAAAAATGTGTATTGATTATTTCATAATTTTTGATGGTCGATATGATACAAAATTCATAAAAAGCAAAAACAAGTTTTATAAAATTTATCAAACTTTAACTTTGAATATCTTTTGAACGGTTGAATTTATGAAAAAATGATAAGAGATCTTTTTTTGTAGAGCGGTAAATTTACTACAAAAAATCTCTGTGGCGCAATGCTGTATTACTGTTTGTTAGATAGTTATAAAATTTTTTCTATCTTACTAAATGAAAAATAAAAAATTGCGATGAGCGACCTGTTAATATTAATATTAAGGGCTAAAATTTTAACAGGTATCTTATTTTACTTTCCTGGAAGTATATATGCTATTCGTAAAATAAAAATAAAAAGTTGCCCCAAAATGACACACCCTAATATATATATAGGTATCTTAAACAAATTATATATTATATAATCGTGCTCAATATTGCAGTCATCTTTAATCTTCCGGTAATCTATTATTTTCTTATAGATATAATAAAAATCACATGATTGCTTTCCTTTTATCAGATAAGCAAAGATGAAATGTAAGTTTATATTATCGGTAAACGCATAATTATCTCTCGTATTTATATTCTGTATATCTCATGTTTAGCATCAAATGTGCTTTAATTCTGAGTCGTATTTATCTAATCTAAAGATCATGTTTGCAATATTATCGTCTAGTCGCTTAGGTGTTTTCTTGATTTTATCAAGCTGTCACAACTCTATATTAACGAATATCGAATCGACGAATCATTTACTTTTTAATGCTTTGTTAAAAATAGAAATTGCCGCAAAATAGGAGTAGTCATTGAAACTAAAGTACAGTATGTAAGCTGCTATATTTACCAGCAAGCAAATTATTTCGACGAAAGTTTATAAAAACTAAGAAAATTACGTGGCTATATTTAGGACTAAACGCATAGCTCTGAAGCTTTTCATTTTGTGAAAACTTCAAAGCGGGGCGTAGCAGATCGCGTTTAAGATCACAATGTTCACCTATTATTAGAAATATTCAGGCAGGAAACGGCTGATCTTAAACAGGATTTATTTGAATTATTGATTACCCTAGCTGAAGATTGAAGAAAGAAATATGTTTTTATTATAATATGATAATATAATACAAAATTATATGAATATCTTGCAGTGTGAGTATTGATTAATTTTTTTATTAATTTCGGTAATTATAATAAGATATTTCTTTTTGAAAACATTGGAGCTACTTTATAATTAGAACAAGAACCGAAATTAAGCCTTCGCTCTCTCGGATGTGTAAAGGACAGATTGTCCGCGTTATTTTCTGCGGAACGCGAACCGCCGATTATCGCGGAGTCAATTTAGCATGAGAAGAGAAACAGACGATCGTTCGGTGTTTAGGATAATAGTACCTTTGAGAGAAGTACCTGCATGGTTATATTTACGGGCACAACACTTTTTAAAAGAGCCCTGCATGATCGATATTATTCGTCAGGATATTATTCTCAACTGCGGTTTCTTTTACCATTGGCTAGTCCGTCGATATGGCTGATGGTTCGTATTATATGGTTAGTCGGCAATAAATCAATATACTCCTAAATTGACTTTAAGCCTAGGTCTGTATTTCATTATCTAGATCTAGACTTACTTGATCTTACAGAGTAATACAGAACATAATTACTTGATATCTTGCAGAATACAAAATCTTCCCGACTTTTAAGATTTTGGCGAATTAATGCACTATTCGTGATTTTTCTCCATTATATCTAATTATATCTTAGGAAAATGTTATGTTATAAGAAAGATACGATATTATTGAAAATATATCTTTTGTTAAAATTCTAAGTTTATTTTCTTAATGCGTCTATTTCCTCTTGCGGGAAGTTTAAAAAAATAAATACAATGCGAGCAATTCTTTCCATCGTGCGTTTATTTTCCAACCATTGGAGATCAAGTCTAATACCTGTTTACGTGTTTTTGACTTAAAACCTGTTTATCCGTTTTGATTCCGCTTTGCGGAACAGGCGCGCAATTATAGCATCGATAGCGCGCAACTGCGTTGCGTAAGCTCGCGGGCGTTTTGCAATTGTAATTCACGGGCTTGCACCTCGAGCACGTAGATTGGATATTTGTTCGCCGATAACAGTATAAGGCGATTCTAAATCACTAGACCGAGCGGAATTGCCGATTCGTGCGAAAGCGCTGCCGGAAAAAATGACTGTTAACAAAGTGATGGCCGCTACGCGGATGCACTTTCACTCTTCGCCGATAATGAGCTTCCCGCGCAGATCCGCCCGTTTGATCAGAAAGCACGCATCTTCCGTGTACCGCGTCTTACACCGCAGTACACTGTATTGTTCGAATCAAACTCCCTATAGGCGTGGATTATTAATATATAGGATATCGACAGAATCGCCGGAAGTTGTTTCATAAATTCTTGATTCATGGAATCGATTTGTCCTTCATTAAAACTTTATGGGAGGCTATAATTTGTTGCTAAATATTAATTTTTAACGTAGATGCTAAATGATTATATAAATGATTTAATTTCTCTCTTCTTCTTTCTCTTCTGTTAAGATAAAATTTAATTAAAAACAAATAAATTTATAACTGCAGTTATAAATCGATAACTAATACGAGTTTAGGGCGCGGTTGTGCGTGATTACCTACTAACTTTTTATAATAGGTACAAATAATTATAATTTATTGCGAGTTCTAAAATCTATTAAAATTTTCTAATTTTTAATGTTGAGTGACTTTATAACTCTCTGTCGCTATTTTTCTTTATTTATTTTCTAGTGATTGCAGAGAAATAAATAATTAGCGTCTCTAATGTAGCAATTGTAGAATTTTTTCTCATGCGTACACATGTCTATAAAGCACTTGTCGAGTCATAAAAAATTACAACAAGAAAAAGTTTAGATAATAGTGAAAGTGGAGATGTAACCGCAAGTCATGGATATTTCTAACGCAGAAACTGCCGGGTATAGCCATTTTTACTGATTATAAGTGAAAAAATGTCCCATTGTCAAGCCGCGAACGCATACTGTGGTCGTTGACTTTCGCTCTGTAGCGCGTACTTTCGCTAAATATTGTTCTTTGGCGGAAGTCGACTTATCTCTGGCGGTAATGAATATCCTTTTGAAAAACGTTTTCATTCTCAGCAAATAAAATGGCAATTAATGGAAAACAAAAAATAAATAAAACAAGTTTTTTTTGTCTTGTCTTAATTTTGGAAAATATCTTTATCCTCGACGAATAAAATGGCAACAGAAAATAAGAAGTAAATGAAACGAGTCTTTTCTATCTCGTTGTTTTAATTTTTTACAGTTAATAATCTATATATATTCAATAGAATTAGAATAAATTGATTCATTAATATTATATACAGGTTATATATATTAATTATAAGTATTGTTCATAAATACGATAAATACTATAGCTCGATGAGAATAATTAGGTGTTAAATATCATTATTGTAATTATTGTCACTGAAAAAAAAAGACTATAAATCCTCGCAATGTATGACGAATAGAAAGTGCGTTGTTTAAAATCCACTCATCGTCGCTTGCGTTATTCCATTTTAAATTTAGAAACGCCAGAGATACAGATGAGAGGCGCACTAATGAATCACTCGGTGTACACGTGTGTAATAGCGTATGCATTTATTATAATTAATAATATCGATGAAAAGGAGGCGAGGGAGAGAGAGAAAAAGAGAGCTCGTTTATATTTCTCGCGGTATTAAACAAAAGCGAGCTCGGGCGAGCGATCTAATCGGAACGAAAGTATCGGCACGTAAGAATCGATACGCGTGGCTGTGCATGCCGATGATCGATTGGCAAATGTGCGATTGGTTCAACCACACATGTCATACATACGCGAATGTAGTATGTGACACATCGCGAGAACCCGACCACGCATTTCGAGAAACTGGGTTAGGTACAACCCGTTGGGTTCACGAAGCCCCCGACCTAGAACTCCTTTCCTTTTCAGCACTTCCGGTTTGACATCCTTAGGATCGATGCGCTTGCCGCCGGTTTTGCCAGATGCGTTCTTGACCGAAATTCGCGGTTCCAACTATTCATATTCACTAGGACAATTGTATGTTTAAATAATTTAGCGATATTATTAATAATTTTTTTTACTTAATAATTTACTAAAATACTCAATAATTTATTTGTATAATTCAAATTTCCAGTTGTCTACGTGTTATTCATGTACACTGAGAGAAATGTTTTGTTGAAATTACAAAATTTTGTTAAGATAAACTTTTTTAGTTAACTGAACAAAATTTTGTTTAGTTAACTAAAAGAATTTGTTACCTTTATTTTTTATTTTTGTTAATAATTATAAAATATATAATTTTAGAATTCAGGCAAAATTTGTATAGCTTATAATTTTCTTACTAAATCATTGATCATTAAAAAACGTTTAATTTATGTGAAGATATTTTACAATTCTGATTTTTTCATGAAGCTTTTATAACGATCTACTTAATATGTCAGGAAAGATAAGAGTTTTATTAATGATTGATTAACACTAATTAATGCATATATTATACCTTAATGCTAAATTAATGCGATGTGATACATTTCGACAAATTATTAAATCGTTTGTTGAGCTTGGAATTTATTAGAAAAGTTTACAATATATACAAAACGTTCATAAACTTAGAATTCGTTGCAACATACTGCAACTAATCATATAGCAATACCACCAATTATAAATATATATTTAAAGTCTATTTGCATGCTCGTTGCCAGCTCGTTGTTTCATAAGAAAGGAACAATATGTCTCCCTATAAATATGCATAAGTATGTAAGCCACCGCGATAAAACGCGCGCTGTTTCAGCGTTTCCGTCTGAATGATTTCGCCGCGTAAAATCCACGTATGAAGAGTGTAAGTCATTCTTTGCCTTTGCTACGATCTCCAAGTCACGCCAACTTGAAATCATACCTCACGTGATATACACCCACGCATCTTCTAAAAGATTCATTGTCGTGTTCGGTGATATAAGTATACTTTAACGTCGCCGCTTCTGTCAACTGCAAAAGTACATGACTTACACGAGGATGTGTTTGTGTGTGTGTGTGTGTAATGTCACAAAACACACAGAATGTGCGTGAATTCTGAATGATGCGCGTCACAAGCTTTACATTTACATCAATACCGAGATGTGTTGGCGAGATACACTCTCATTCAACCCACGTGCTATTGATCAAATGAGCTAAAATTTGCAGAACCATTTTGACATGTATGTTTTATAGAATTAACTGGATCTCCATTTCTAAACATTCTTTTTCATTTTTAGCATCAAATATTTTAACTAAAACTTTAAATTAAAATCCGTGAAATTAAATAAGGAGCAATATTTTACTATCTGTTTGCATCTCCGAAATTTAATTTGCGAAAAGTTTATTTTCCACGGAAATTTAAATATATTTAAAAACGGAGAATAATTGGAGACTAAAGAGTAAACTTTTGTGGCAAAGATAAACATCTTCTCTCTACAATAATTTTAGCAACATTTTATGTATAGTAAAAAGAAGATTGTGTGCTTTATGATATTCCCCAGTATGCGGACTTCTAATAAGATCAAACGCATAATATTTCTGCTTTTTCCCTCTTTACTTTGCGATCTTATCGTCGCGCGAATCATCGTAACGTGGTTGCTTTTTTCTATCTGAAAATCGTTCAGGCAAACCGCGGCAGTTTTCAGCGGAACCTTATTTTTGCCCTTAAATCTTCCGAAACGCGGCGCGAGAGGTTGGATTATCGCGCTCTATGTATTCTGGCATGCGGAACGTTCTTGTCTGGCAGGATGCCCATCGTTACGCGGGATGTTGAGTCCATCCACCGGTGCGGATCTGCTAACTCCGAGATGCTGGGTTAGTCGTTGGAGCAAGGATGAGACGAGAAATCAAGAGCGAGGTTGCAAAATTGTATAACTAGATCTGCAACTTTACTTTCCGCTGAGCGATTGCGAATTTTAGTTTGTTTAGAGTGAATCTATTTTTTTTTCTTGTAACCAATCGTCATGGTTATTAAAAAACGAATCTACAGTTTTATCTAATTAATTAATTTTATATTCTGTTTCTTTAATAGACGTTTAAAATTTTTTAAATGATTGTCTAAAATAAGAAAAAATGCATAAGATATATGTATATAAAGAGAAGAAAATGCATAAGATATATATATAAACTCATATATATATGTATATACATACAATATATATATGACATATATAATATATATATCATAAATAAAAATTTTCTATCACAGTTAATTTAAAAAATACGTTTTATAAAATATTGAGATAAATGCATTTTTTTTTATTTAAAACAATAATTTAAAAAAAATAATACGTTTGTCAAATTTGGAACATCTTGCTGAAGTGCATTTGTCTTAGTTATCTTTTTCAAGATAATATTCATGCGAGGTCCGGGTGCCGTTTATGGTTTTGATCTGTAACATAATAAAAAGAATAATATATATTAAATATTTACTTCATTATTACTTATATAATACTATAAGGTATTGTGTGAGAAATTTAAAAGGAAAACCTGAATTGGTACACAGAACCTCGATATTTTACTTAAAAATCGCCCGCAAAAACCAAGGGATGAAATGGCTGATCGGTAAGTGAAATATCAAGGTTCTGAGTACATCGCAAGCGAGCGATCTCGAAATTTCCGAAATACCTCCCGGGAAAACAAATGGATAAAACCAATACTTACATGTTTTTTAGTTTAATTTCTCTTCAATTTTCAGCGCCGTTTCTATTATCTTCCTCACTTCAATTAAAAAAAAAACTTTTCAGCGGCTTTCTGTAACAAAATATTTAATATCTATAATAAAATATAGCGTTATATATTTCTTAAAAAAATATTACAAAAAAGATATTTAGATGGGGATATTGAAATAACTTATTTAGTTATTTCAATATTCCTATCTAATATCTTTCTGTAATATTTTTTTAAGAAATATATAACGCTATACAAAGATATTTAGATGGGGATATTGAAATAACTTATTTAGTTATTTCAATATTCCTATCTAAATATCTTTTTTTCCTTTCAATATACTTGGCAAATATACTAGGGTAAAAAATTAAGATAAATACAAGTGGTAGGATTGCGTGCGTAGGAAAAGAAAATATAAGATAAGTGAACAGGATTTGTAGATGTGTAATATTTTTTGGGGATATTGAAATAACTAAATAAGTTATTTCAATATCCCCATCTAAATATCTTTTTTTATCTAAATATCTCCCTTTAATATAATTATTAAAGGAGCAAAATTGTTGACTTACTCTTCCGGCGATGTCTCCATCGCCTCGTCTAAGGTGAGTTTTTTAACTGATTCTTCCAACTCTTCTGAAGAAATACTAAAAAAAAAAAAAAAAAAAAAAACTTTTTTTATATGTAAAAATTATGTCATTGATATTGCATTTTAAGTTTTAAAACTTTTGGAAAATATTTTTTTAATTGTTTAAACAATACTAATTATTTAAATGACACACACACTGTTAACGGTAATCCTTTCTAACATATAAAAAAATACATGCAGTCTTTATTTTAGTAATTTTGATAAATAATTACTTTTCGTTTACGGGATCCGTTATATTGTATGCCTGATTTTTAGGGCATATTTGCTCATGATGAATCATTTTTGAACGAAAATTGCGATCTTCGAACTCACAAATTATTTCTTTGCATTTCATGCATCCGATACCAAAATCCGAGTTCATGATGTAAATCTGAAACAAAAAAATTTATAACTTCAATAATTAATAACTCGATTTTTTTCTCTTTTGCCTTCTTTCTTATTCTTTGCAGAGAAAGTAAACGAGGTGAGAAAGTGATCGATCGAATGGACACAATGCCGTGCGATATGAGAAATAAAAAATTAAAGCGGGAGAAGAATAGAAATTGTATTAATGTGAAACCCAGAACCGTTAGATTGCGAGCAAAGGGAGAAATATATGGTGATAAATCTGCTGATTTGTTATTTTTGTATGAGACATTAAATCACTGATTGTTATTTCTTTTTCCTTATGGCGCAGGAGTCGACTTTTATCTCGCAGATTGCATTAATACTGTTTGACGAAAAAATTGTGAATAATGCAATACCAGTGCCAAATTCGGTCTTCGGAAAAAGAGAGCGTGTAGCTTTAATAAATTATCTTCAATCCACCGTGTTTATATAAAGGACGGAAACCCGAAAACCTCATACAGCTCCTTTAGAAACAAAAATTGACATACACACATGTTTCTATTGTAGTATGCGTGTGACTTTTAATAGTTTATACAATATTTATTTTTCCCCTATTCACTTGTTGCTGCTTTTTAATACGCGAGAGTGTTGCAAATTTATTTCGAAATTAAACGTATTTTCGTGTTTAGATAACTTCAGTCGAACTGAATCTTGTTGGTAGCCTAATAATAATATTGTTGTGTGAGTTTTGTATATTTTTACCAATTTAATAAACTGCTCACCGATTATTAGTCGATCGATCTTAAAACACAGCTTTTTGTTGGAATAATAAATCCACATACTTAAATCGATAATCGATTTAACTTTTGATAATAATAAGCATCCTATTTAAATCTTTTTAAAGAATTTGTTGCGAAAAATATTACCGCGCATTTAAAAAAAACAAGTAAAACATCCGACGCGTACAGTAACTATTTTTGAAATATTAATTATTGAACGTTATTGTAATTTGAACATATTTATGTTCTTCAGATCAAAGTACGTGTTACAATTCCGCTGCTGCACATCGTATTCATGTGAGTTAATTTATTTTTTATTTTAGCTTGAGTTAATGGATCTGTGAAATGGATTTAATAGTATATTGTGTTACAAGTGCGGAAAGTTGGCTATTGCCACGAGCGCGGTAGGCGCACGAGCCGAAGGCGAGTGCGCCTACCCGCGCTCGTGACCAATAGCCAACTTCCGTACGTGTAACACATACTATTTTGTATTACAAGTGCATGTAGGGATGGGGGTTAAGGGATGCGTCACGAGTGCGGGTAGTCGCACGAGCCGAAGGCGAGTGCGTTTACCCGCACGAGTGTGTGATACGCGAAGGACTTGCGGGGGACGAGGGGGGGCGAAGCCCCCCCGAGTTGGGAGAAATGACACACGGGGGGGGTTCGGGGGGGCGAAGCCCCCCCGAGTCTGGGCGCAGGCGGGGAGGGGGGCCGCGGGGGGGGAGGGGCGGA
Source organism: Leptothorax acervorum (assembly GCA_035220615.1). Classification (NCBI taxonomy): domain Eukaryota; kingdom Metazoa; phylum Arthropoda; class Insecta; order Hymenoptera; family Formicidae; genus Leptothorax; species Leptothorax acervorum. The sequence continues at coordinate 275,288 of JASTWQ010000241.1, read as the reverse complement.
GCCCCTCCCCCCGCCTATGATGAAAGCAACGTTTATTTATTATTACGTACGTTCCCCACATAGTAGATGGCTTTTGAGATTTTGACAGCTCCTTGAAATATGCCAATAGTGTATGTTCAGACATAGATTTCGTTCTTTTTTCAGCTTTCCACTGCATAAATTTGTTGTAAGTTATCATATATTTTTCTTTTGATTTTGGTGGCAATAAATTTTGCACTACGGTTTTGGCACTTTCTACTATTTCTGGAGGCGTGAGTTCGTTGTCACTATCGGTTTCTGGGATGATATATCCATTTTTTTCACTTTATAATTGCTTTATGTGAGTTGCGCGTACAAGTATGTACAGTAGAGTGACATATGAGTAGCTGTTAGGTTAGGTGTGTGTTGGGAAGAGGCGAAGTGTCGGTATTTTCGGTAGTTGTTTTCTGTGTGCGCTGCGAGATGGCGTTGATACCCGTTACGTATGGCTTGAAACCCGTTGGCTATAAGTCTTAGGGCACGGGTTTCCCGTAGGATATGACTTTGGATATGACGTGTGGAATATTTTGTAGGTAGATGTTGGCAAATCGTTACTTTCCGCACAGAAAACACACACGGAAAGTGCTACTTTCCATGCACGTGTAATACAAAAATCATTAATAATATATTTATGTGAAATGTTAGACAGAAAGTGGAAAAGTAAAAATCTTTTTTCATATCTCTCACTTCATAGATCCATTATTTTAAAATTAGTAGGTTAGAACATATCATCAAGAAAAAGGATAAAAGCGATAGAAAATATTTTGCAAATACAGCAAACTTGGTAAAAATTTGCCTACAATCCCGATTGCCACTACTTTTACTTTTAAAATGACTTTTTAAATATGTTATATCTTTTGATATTATGGTTGTACAACTAGCCGGCAAATACGAAAAATTGTTAACTGCTACGTTCAAAACAGTCAAGTGTTTTAGATTTTTTATACTCTGTGGTAAATATGTTAACTTGTTATGAGAAATTATCAATATCATTAACATATTTAGTTGCGTGATTTGTATTGAAAATTTAGTTAACTGCAAATAACGATAAATTATTAACAAAAGTGGTGCTTAAAAAATTCTTTTATAGATGATAGAGATCCATTTACCGTCCCTATTTACTATTTAATCTCATAATATAAGCTGAATAATGTAACTTACCGAATTTTTACTTAAATTTAGGACTACCAACTTCTTAGATTTTTCTAGGAAGGACCAGTCATAATCTTCCTGCACTCCGATATTATTCTCTGATAAATTAAGCTTTTCAAGTTCAGATAAAGTGCCAAAATCCTTTGGCACTGAAGAAAGCTTACATTTTGCTAAATTTACATATTTTAAATAGTCAAACGGTCTAAATTTCTTTATCTTAGTGTATAAAAACGTGTTCAAATATCCTACTGTAATGATTGTTTTCACATCTTTATAGTTAAACAAGTTTCCTTATGTTCAAGTTTATCTTGCTGCATTGAGAAAAGCTATTTGAATATAAATTTGAAATTAGGCAAAACATTAAGCTTGTAACATTTAAGTATGATACGATCTAATGCACAAAGAAAACTTCGCAAGTTGATAGCTTTAGATTATTTATTTTCTCTAGATTGTGTCTTTTGTATTATTATCATACACCACAAAGCAAAGAGGAGATATCAAACTTATTCTAATTTTTTCTCTCTTTTTCTATGTTGATACATAAATTGTTCTATCACGATTTTGTGCTAATTTAAAAAACTGTCATGATATTGTACAATATATGTATTTTCTCAAAAATAGAGAGAACTGTGCAGTTCATACTTTAGTATACAAATCAACACAAGACGTAGCTAACTGATTTTACTTGAATTTGGAAAATGAAATAGATTACGATTAGAGATAAGACGAATTTGTGGTCTAATTGTCTCATTATTTTGTTTTTTCTACTGTGTCTGCAAAAAGAAATAATAGATTTCCTAGCAATCGTCAATTTAGAATATTACGTTTTGAGTCCGAAGACCTACGTCAAAACGTGAAAGTTTGCCAAAGATAGTGAATCTTACTGTCGTGTGACTTTGCTACTGTTTTAATAACAAATTGATATGTTAACATAAAGCAGAAATTTCTAAATCTTTTATTTTATTATTGTAAAAAATTTGTTGCTATATTAACGTTTGTTTCAATATGATTGTTATTTACAATTTAAATTTTCCAAAAAATTAAAGATTATGTGATTTGTTATGTAACTTTTTATAATTTGTAAAAATAATTTTTTCCAATTAATTAATTTTTACCTTAGCGCTAACGCTTTCGCAAATGTGATTCAGTGATATGAGTTTCATTAAAAGTATGATAAACCACATCATACTAGAGAGACATATGTTTAATAGCACATTATTTTTTGTTATTTCTTTCAGATGCAATATCGTGTAATATTCAAAGTAAGACATTCCATTTAAGACAAAGAAATAGGCTAGCATTTGCAAAGTTATTTGTATTCCGAAGAAACCATTTATTTCACGAGTTGTTCGGCATAGTTCCAAATGGAGATGTCTAAAAAGATGTTACGTTAATAAAAAAAATAATTATTAAAAATATACTTATATTTGTTAATCTATTATTTCCAAAATACATATTATGTACATCGCATTAGTTTTTTAGTCGAATTAGCGCGATTAGAGCTAAATTTCTATTGAAAGATTTATCACGTAATAAAAGCAGAATAAATGTTACATTTATTTTTTCTATATTGTATAAATTAGAAAATTTGCAATTTACATTACAATCCATAATATGTGTTTGCGATTCTTAGCGTTTCGAACATAGTGGCTATTAATGACAAGAGATTTTCTCCACTTGCATCTTAGTCCACAGTCTTCTGTTTCTTATAGTTGTTTAATATGGTCGTTTATTTTATCTAGCCTAGCACCGATATGTCTATAATTAAAAAGATATTTAGGAAAAACGTAATTAAATTTTTTTAAGCATAATAAAGTAAAAACATGAAAACATTATTTGTTTAATAAATGTGGGTAGTCGGCCTGACTGGCAGTAATTTTACGACGTTTTTAAACGTGTGGACTCCCCAAATGCTGTTCTCCGACTCTGTTTGGTTATAATATGGTTTTGCAGTAAATATGCTCCCCTTTGAAATAAAATGCCCACTTTTTACATGTTGCTCTGCCCTCAGCTTCTTTTATAATAAACGTTTTGTAAACTGTTTAAAATTAAGGTGGAAGTTTAATATTAAAGATGTATAAGCATGTATAGGGCCTACAGACAAACTTGCATAGCTGCAAAAACAAATTATCTAATCGCATCTTATGCTCATCTATATGATGGCAATGCAATTGGATAATATTCTTTGTACATATGATTATACAGCTATATAAGTTTGTCACATATATATTTTTGGGTTTATGTATAACATTGGAACTGATTTATATTATGATATTAAATCTTTAAAATAATATTTGAAATTAGATAAGCAATTAGTGGAATCTCAACATATTTTGCAATATATACTTGAAAATAATCTACAACTAACGTTTCCAAATATACTTATTTTAATTAACAAATACCTATATAACCTTTTAAATGGGTTTCGCCTATATCTCTTTCCGCCTCCAGAAACGGCTCGAAACAAAATGTACATCTTAGAACTTCGTGTATCTCGAAATCTTCGTCTTCTATGAAGTTCTTGCGATGTATTGTTTTCAAGTGCGCTAGGCACTCTGTTTTATCAAGAAATGGTTGCTTACATAATTTACATTTGACCGCAATGCATTCTAACGCAAAATCTTCTACAATCGACGATGAATCCATTTCCTTAATCCCTTAATGTTCTTTAACGAATGATGTTTTGCATTTTATGCTCATTTTTTCTATATCATTAGATTATTTTTTTTATTTATTTTTTTTTATTTTATATTTTTTCAAGTTATCCACTATTTAATTCTATTAGCCTATTTAATATGTCATCACGATTGTCCATCACTATAGCGTGGATGGATTCCCCCGACATGTGAGGGTGATTACTTCAGATATTCTCTAAATAGTAAATTCATGATAGTTAAAAATATTATTTTTAAGATATTAATTTTATTATTAATAAATATATTAGTTGTTACCTGGTTTGTTGACCTCATCTCTTACAAGATCGCAAAATTTATTTTATTTTCCGAGGGGTTTATTCCTTTTTTGTCGTTATACCATTTCAAATCTTTCAAAATTTTGAAGAATATGTTGGTCTCCACCCGTGGCGATCGAGATTTGTAGTTTTGAATGAGATGAAATCGTTAATTGTTACCTTGTGTGTTTATTATTGTTCCAAATTTTTTTTTAGAAATTATTATTCCGGCTTTTCAAGTTTCCATTTTTTTTGTACCACCACTTTTTATCCTTTAAAATATATTGTACAAATGGTCGGTTTACACTCGCGGTGATGGAGTTAAAAACTCGTTAACGGGATTCGCTGTTTTTTAAGGCATTTTTCTTAATATACTTCACTTAATATGCTTTATACAAAAAATAAAAAAAAATTATCGATTTTTCTGTTTGTTGGAGTACAGAGGCCTTAACGCTTTGTATCATTTATTCATTTCAAGCTTTAATTGGTAACCTAATAAATTGGTTGTGTCGATTAAGAGAACTATTTTATTACAAAAGTGCTGGCGAAGTAAATGTTACTTATTCGTTACCTATTCTCTCTGCGATGTAACTCCGAACGTGATCGATCTCCCCTTGATTTAATTGTACCGTTCGGTGTAGACCATTGGTCGTCTTTGACAATATTAAATAATTCTTTGGTGGTAATTTTAGCCTAAGAGGCATTATTTGAGAGATCTCACTATGCATTCTATATTGTGTGTCTAAATTTATAATTAGAAGAAGAAGCTGAAAGAAAACGTTAAAATTAAACATACATTACCCTTCAATAGTCATCAAAGTCATCAAAAGAAATTTAACTTTATATTGTTACTCTATTCCTTTGTTCCGTTGTATTTGGACAATTTACCGAATATTTTCCTGCAGGGCATCAAGGCCTTTATATTTTATCAATTTTGATAGTACGCCATGTCTTTTGTCTTATAGTTTCGTATAGATTCTTGATCTTTATTTTCTTATTAAAAAATTTTTTGCAAATGTCCTTCCACACAGGGTCAATATTTGTTTTTGAGAGCGAAAGCTGGTGTTGAGTTTTCCTAAATGAGAACCTCGTAGATATAAAATTTTAACGCAGAAAATGCACACAGCTTGCAGACTCGCTCCCCATTGTGTGATTCGTGTAACCATAATTAGGAACATACACGCCGCAGAGTTTACACTGTGCAGGTTTGTGCGTTTCCACAGCCCCAGGTTCTAATTAATTGAAAAAAGAAAAAGAAACGAGGTTTCATTGTACTTAAATGTGGTCTCATTGACCGATTACTTTAATTTGACGGTTGAAGACACAAAGAGCATATGATACGCCATTTTATCGACGCAATGTGTAATTAACGCGCGTGGTTTATTAGTGGACAGGATGAACTTTATGATTATCATGAGTGACTATATGTGGTGACTATAAATGTTCCATTTCTATCGTGATATTTTGACAATCATTTTTTTTAGTTGGTCTTCAAAGAGCTTCAGCTGTTTTAGACCACTTTAGAACCCTCAATCTCCGCTCTTATCCCCACCCCCTCAACCGAGGGATCCAGGATTTTTTTCAACCCAATCTCTGAAAGAAGTATGTTATCTCTTATTAGCATCATAACTCCCCTGAGCCCCGGACCAGAACAGTCACTCCGGACCACCCTGAACCCGCGGACGGTAAAAGGGTGCCCGGGCCTCAAACATGTTTCCATCAGAAAAATTAAATCATTGAATTCACAAAGTTTTTCAATATCCGTTTTCTTACCGACAGCTCCCCTACAATTCCATGTAATAATACTAACTCCCGTGCTTGTGGTTTCCGATCCGATGTACCCCTCCATATTATGCTAGACCACTAACACTTTTAAGAAAGGTACACATGAGATTCAAAAGGTCGAAAAACGGGGAGCCTCTAATAGCAGGAAAATATCCAACGAGTTGATCAACAACGATTTTGCTGCTTCTGTAAGCTGGCCTTTGGGATGTGCAATACAATTACGATGTTCGATAACAAAGTTAATATCTGTTTCGAGACTTTTCATAGATAAACCTGTTTTTTTCCTTAAGTTTACTTAACGATTCTACAGAATCTAAATTTTCTCTTTCACTGGATGATGATGGCCGGTATATCTCTTGAATGAGACAGCATAGCATTTGCTTTTATTAACTTATCTATTGTTTGCCGTGCATTTCTTAGCTGTTCAGTGTACTCGTGTATTTGTATTTTGTGTATTATAATTGTATTTTGAATTGATGTAGTTAACATTAAATTTCTTTCTTTTAATAAAACTCCCTAATCATGATAGCATTCTCGATATCATATGATCATTAGGCTCTAAGTGAGCTACTTTATTGTCAACACTTATTGTATGTGTATATTGTTCAATTAAGTCCGCAATTAAAATATATCTCATTCAATTCTTTTTTAAATTATGGCGTTCTTTCCTCAAATTGTTTAGGTCGGTTTGCAAACTATGTTTTTTTTGTTTAATCTCATCTCTAAATATGTTTAGATCCTTATAACCAGTTAAATCTACGTTGATGGCGTGGATGCGCTCCATCCTCATTGTTACGGGGCAATTTCGTGCTGCGTAAGATGGGGCTGGCCAAATATATTACTGTATCTAATAAAATTACAATTTATCTTTAAAACAATTTTCAATAATGTCTTTGGTTAAAGTTAAAGTTTTACCTACTTTATTTAAAAAGGGATCCTATGTATGAAGACCTTTTATTAGTTCTTTATGTTGTCCAACTTGGGGGTGAGCAAGTTTGTTTCCAAATTTAATCATGATTTCTATGCATGTATCAATATTGGTAACCAACAATCCAGCTTGATTTAGATTGTTTTCGAATATATCAATTTTAATCAAGTCCGAGGCTTGTACGAAATATTTTTCTTTGTTCTTGACGATATCGGTAAGTGTTAATTTTTTCTTTTTATTATTATTCTAGAAATTAAAATATCTGTTTTGTTCGCTGCATCTCTGTATTCTAAAATTTTAAAAGCGTTTCTCTATATTGCTTAATTTCTTTTATGAGTTTCTTGTTTTTTATCTTAAGTATATTATTTTTCCTTAACTTGCAAATTTTTCTTATTTGCTCGAGCTCTTTTTTTAGCGCCATTCCTGCAACAGAACAAGCTCATTCGCTTTTGATCCAATGTTTACATAGTACAGCATTCCTTTTTGTAATAATTGCGTTTACGTTTATATTGGCTTTACTTATGTTAAAGCTCATATGACTATTATTATGTCGCAGAGACAAGCCATTATTTTTTTGTATCTTTTTACTTTCTAATATATTGCACTGATGATTATTTTTCTTATTCATGATTTTGTTGAAGCAAGAAACACGTGTACAGATCTTTTTCTTATACTGAATTAAAGTGAAACATTATCCAAGAGACTGATTCCAGTAATAGAACCATTAAATTTACCTTTAAGAAGAAGACAAACTGATCGTAGCAAAAATAAAGTAACAAAGGTACATGAAACTCCACAATCGAAATCACCAACAAAAGAAAAAACGATACCGAAATTAAAAGAAATACTTAACGATAATTTCTATGGTAAGGAAAACCGTCAAAAAAGGAGGGCGAAATCAGCTGATAGTCACTCACCAAGTGAAACAAAATCTGGACCAAATTCTAAGGACGAAAAAAGGAAATTTGAACTTTATCTGAAATTCTGCGTTTTTTAATTTTAAAGGGAAACATTTTTTTTCTTCTGTGACGGATTTGTTTTTTCCTTTTATGTCCTTGCATTTCGAATTGTTCCTGTAAATTTTCCTGGTAAAATATTCATTGTCATGTTCAATGTATCTCTATAAATGTTCGTATGTAAGTTTGCTGCTTATTCGTTTTTTTTATTAACCTACTTTTCGAAATGTCTTTTAATCAGATTTGCCTCATTTCTTAACTCGACAAATATAAAGGCACTTCTATAGTCTTGATTTTCTTCTGTGAGCCTTTTGTTTTCATTTATGATCCTTTTATTTTCTGCTATGAGCCTCTCATCTTCTATTTTTAGCAGTGATACGTTCTCCTTAGATTTAAACTTAAATAATTTTTTTTACTTGTGTGTTAATACAGTTATTTAAAAAAAATGTATCAAAAAATGATAAAACATTAGAGAAAAAGTTAAGGTATTCTTTATAGACATAAGGATTTGATGTCTATAAGGATTTCCGGTAATTATGTAGTAATACGGACCACCCTCCGACGACCTTGACCTTGACATATGTTGTCAAGGTCACCCTCCTGAGTGACCTTCAGAAATTTTTAGCCGGCGGTCGTTATTTGTTAAAAAGTTATTAACAAAAAAAGTTTGAAAAATGTAGCAGTAATTTTGAGTACTAATAGACATAAATGAATGATATTTATGTGGAAATACTACATGTATGAACGAAGGAAAATTATTTAAAGCAGTGAATTGTTGGTATATTGAAAGGAAAGTTATTTAAAGCAGAGAATAAAGAGTATGTGCTTCAACTTACAAAGCACATACTTTTAAAGCGCGTCACTAACCTATAGGTTAGTGACGCGCTTTACAAGTATGTACCAAAAAAAAATTTTTTTTGGTGGGGAGAATTATTTAAAGCAGTGAATTGTTGGCATATTGAAAGGAAAGTTATTTAAAGCAGAGAATAGTTGGTAACTTTCCCTTCAATATATCAACAATTCACTGCTTTAATAATTTTTTCCACCAAATTTTTTTTGTTTATAACTTTTGGTGGGAAAAATTATTTAAAGCAGTAAATTGTTGGTATATTGAAAGGAAAGTATTTAAAGCAGAAAATAGTTGGTAACTTTTCTTTCAATATACCAACAATTCACTGCTTTAAATAATTTTCTCTACCAAATTTTTTTTGTTTATAACTTTTTAATAAACAATAACCGACAGCTAAAACTTTTTGAAGGTTACTCAGGAGAGTGATTTTGACAATATATGTCAAAGTCAAGGTTGTTTATGCCTTTCAATACTCAAAGTAACTGCTATATTTTTCGAACTTTTTTTGTTAATAATTTTTTAACGAATAACGACCGCCGGCTAAAAACTTTTGAAGGTCACTCAGGAAGGTGACCTTGACAACATATGTCAAGGTCAAGGTCGTTGGAGGGTGGTCCGTATTACTACATAATTACCGGATTTCCTTATAGACATCAAACTGATGAAGTCAATCGTTAATTGCTCATGTGAAGAGCTGTGGAGTGTAGAAACCAATAAATTCACTCCGAAACGCTTATCTGACTTCACTTTAGTTTTTGTTTCCAGTATTCGTACTCATTCCATTCCACTGTCGATGATACAAGTAATTTATTTTCTGCGTTATTTTTTTATAGTATGATCCTCTGATAAGTGAACATCACTTCCACAAATATTACATGTTGCGGAACGTTTTTTAGGGTTAGGTTTTATTGTTATTTTAAATTTTTTTCAAATTTTTTGTAGTTTGATCAAGATAATTTTTAAGATCTTATTTGGCTAATACGCCGGACATATTCTACGCAGAAGAGTCCACAACTATTCGTTTGTGGCTGCTGTTGCGGCACATCAGGATACTGCAATGAAAGTGATTCATAGCGTTATCCTATCATCAATATTCTTATCAAACATCTTGTACACTTTATAGAAAAAAGTAGAGAAAAGCGCCAAGTTGCTTTGTCGCCTAAATAAAATAAGATATTAAATTATCGTTGTTGAAACTTATTTCTAGGCGTATCATATTCATCTATAAGAATATATACTCTTTGGCCATGATGTTGGTAAAGGCATTGACTAAGGAGCTTTAAAGATGATTCTAATTCTTGTTGATTAGCTTTCTCACTTTAGAACATTATTTAACTTTGTAATCTGTACTTCAGTGATTTTATCGCTTTTTAATAAATAGGCATATGAATCATAAAAAGTTGATATCAGTTCATACACCGCATTGTAAGCCCCTTCAAAACTAGCTGTATTTATAGAAAATACAAGTTTAAGGGGTAAGGCCACCCTGGGCGTCAAAAAGAAAAGGTCAATTTCGGGATTTTTTTAAAAGAGTATAGTAAATGTTATCGAATTTTCGTCAAAAGTACTTTATAAAACTTGCCTTGAAGTACAAAAATAAATTTTTTAAAAAATTTTTATTAAAAATGGCGGCTCCAGAACCAGGCTCCGACGACGCCTGTATATAAACGGGCGGACAGAAATCTCCTTCAGATTTGCACCTGGAACAAAAACCCAAAATTTTTCTTTTAATAGATACCCTAAACTAGTGCACCACGTAGGGAAATTTAAAAATACTGTTTTTTCGGAAAATGGTGAGCATATGAACCCAAAATTCATTTTTTTACGTAAAAATTTTGTCATTAATTGTTTATAAAAAACAAAGTTTATAAGATATCGAAAAATCCCTACGTGGTGCACTAGTTTAGGGTATCTATTAAAAGAAAAATTTTGGGTTTTTGTTCCAGGTGCAAATCTGAAGGAGATTTCTGTCCGCCCGTTTATATACAGGCGTCGTCGGAGCCTGGTTCTGGAACCGCCATTTTTTAATAAAAATTTTTGAAAAAATTTATTTTTGTACCTCAAAGCAAGTTTTATAAAGTACTTTTGACGAAAATTCGATAACATTTACTATACTCTTTAAAAAAAATCCCGAAATTGACCTTTTCTTTTTGACGCCCAGGGTGGCCTTACCCCTTAAAGCGCCAATTATAATTTAATATTTTTCTTCGGTTATTGCTGGAGATTTCAATTGCAGGGTATCTATTTTGGTTGGTGATTTGTAATGGTGAGTTTTTTTAAAACTCAATTTTTTTTATTGTCTTGGTACCACTCTGTGGCGATTACGTGCCACGAATCATCAATCCATTGTTTTTTAACGGCATTGACGCTATATACCTTGTAAAGTGTTAAATACAGTGTTAAAATAAGTGCCACATTAGACTTCTTATTCTTCAGGGGTCCCATCCTCATTATGACGTGGCAATAATTTTGTATTGGTTAATATAGGGCTGGCACCTAGTCGAGTGCAGCATTCTTTTCCGTTATTGAAGTAACTACTGATGTTAATGTTGGCTTCCTTGATATTGAAGCTTGTGTGACTTTCTTTATTCATTTTGGAGCACTGTACACGGATCTAGTCTAGGAGTTAGGGATGTTTATGCGAAGCAGGTTTAATTTTCCTGTATAAAATACAAGAAAGAGAGAACACGCAGTTCGCACAAGTAACGCAGTAACGTACCTATAGTTATAGATATATTGTTACAGTTTTATGTATAGATTGTTATACTTTTTGAATAACAATTTGCGATTCTATAATTTGTTAATTTTAATAAATTTCACGAGCCACCATTTTATATTTTAATGACGAGAAGAATTTGGAAAAAATCGTGTTTATTTCTTCAATTAACAGTTGACTTTTAATTGAATTTTTAAATTAATTTAAATGGGCGCCATTGCGAGGCACGAAGATGATTTCCGGTTATTGCAGTAGCAACCGGAAATCATTATCGCTTTCGAATTTATATCCCGCTATACGTATTTTTTTACGCGCAAAGTCCTTAACTGGCTCGACAATTGATCAAGCACTTTTTCTGCTTTAAGAGTTATTGATCCCAAAAAAATTGTTAATGGTCCTTTTATATATACTCCAGGAACTATAAAGATTATTATTGCACTTTAGATATACATATATATAGACCTTATATTTATAAAATCTATGACTTGAAAGCAGTAAACTATGTATGTACAACATACTCTATTAGGATATTTTAATCTTTATACTAATTTTTATCTTCTAAAAGTAATTAGAGAAGTTTATTTGATCTTTTGACACTATTGTTACTTTTGTAGTGATGTATTAATAAGTGGTTATATAATAAGAATGCACCACTGTCATAATTTATTATTTTGCCACACTTCTGGCAAATTTCTTTAGTAGATTTATTAACAATTTCAAATATTTTGTTTAATTTTACACTTTTTTTGTGGCTACTCAATTCTGATATTCCATGACAGGTTTATAAATGCTCTTTCAACTTTTCTATATTTTTTTTACATATGTTGCCCTTTGTCATTTTAATGATTACTTCACGGCCAAATTATAAAGTTTACACTTTATGAACACCTTTATAAGAGCTTTCGAGAAAATAACAATGACGTTGTATCCAATCAACATGTTCCACCATTTTAAGATAGTCCTCATTGGTCTCAAGTAAAAATCACTTTTTTGCCGAAAAAATATAAATGCTCCTATGAGATAGCCAAGCGAAAAGAGAGTTCTATACATTCCAGCCAAGAACATAATCGACAAGATCATCCACATGAAACTTGTCATACCAATACGTTTAACAAAATCCAACTATGAATAGATGTGTGATACGTAATCCTTCACGGTTTGGTTTTTCCATTCTTTGAAAACGGAATAATTGTGGCCAGCCACAAAATCTTCGCCTGACTGCAAATGTTGTTCAGTGTGGAAGGCTTAAAACAATTAGATGATAAATCTCTCTGCCTTCCACCTTAGATTGAGTGTGCCTTTTGGTTTGCGGGAGCTATTTTATTTTGCCCCTATTCTTCAGACCAATATTTAATAGCTGAAGGAAATGGAAGTAACGGATGTTTGTGGCTAGTACTGAAAATCTATAGTGACGAATACTGGTCGTGAATATCGGAACGCAGCCTTTATGTTGTATAATACTAAATCAGATAAATACCTGTTATTAGTATCTAACACTATAATTAGTGTCACTATAATCTTTTTTTCTTCGTTTACGCGAAGTATTTTTTAAATAGTACATAGTTATTAAAAACTAAAAGATCATATGCATCAAATGGTAAATTGGTATGCTTTGAAGTTTTTATGATAAAGAATTATATGATTATATAAGGCGTACATTTTGCCTTTACACCTTACTTCTTTTTTAACTTTTTTATTAGCGCATAAAAGACACACTGCAGTGTTAGGCGGATGTGAACTATTGTTTATGCCAAAAATTGACTATGGGCATGGGTTAATTCGTTTTTTTTATGTAACTTTGACAAATGGCTTTTGAATTTATTTTCAGCAACTAAACAGTCTTTTCACAAATTGCACTTTTATCACAAATTTTTCTTTAATAAAAGCGGAATTTCAATAGTTTTCAGTAAATGACGACATTTTATTAATGTTCTCAGGTTACCTTCGCTGTATATATTCTCGAGTTGAACGACTGTCTGGACACGCGCACGCGTGTATTTATCCATTCGTTCAGGACTGTATTTATATAAACAAGTGTCTTATTCGAATGTGTATAATACTTACTCATTTTGCGATGATATGTGTCGGTTCGCATGCGCGAGTAATTTTCTAAATCCGTTTAACCTTTGAGATGTTTTGTATAATAATTGCATTCAACGTCATAACCATTTTCTATTTGCTTAAAGTGAGGTTGCAGATAATATGGTAGTATCTACGGAAATATTATTCCGTGTGGCCGTAAATGTTTTTTTAGATTTGTTATTATTATTAGATATTTCTTGGCTTGTTTTAAAAGAGATACCGCACTCTCTCTGCGTGCCAAATCGCAGTCAAAAATCTACGATGTATTTTTCGACATTATTAGTACAATAATTCAAAAGCTAATGCGAATTATTTAAACGCTTCACGGAAACTAATGTTGTATAATCAGTAGTCAAAGTAAATTAGATAATTACCTATTAGTATTATTCTTTTTCTCCGTTCACATGGAGAACAGGCCTTCTGTTTGTGTTGATGTATTTTTTACTGCAGTAACAAATCTCAATGGTGCTTTGAACTTTCGTACACAACTTTAAAAACGGAAAATATTATTAATATTTTGTAGCAAATTATAACAAATTGTTAATTAATAGGCAAGTTTAATTTTTCTATTATTACCTCATCTTGTCTTCTATATGTCTTGTGAAATGCTGATTTAAAATAATGAAATTATCCTCACTAGTTTTTCTTAAAATAATTTCTGTCTTGCATTTCGTGAAAATTACACGATCTATATTTAGTACATAATTGCTAATAGTCAAATAACTATTTGCATCGTGAATTATGTGTTCATATATATATAATTGAATATCTGTGAACTGCATAAAAAGGGAAAAAAATTATATTCAGATTCAAGATGTTCGGTGACGAGCTTTTTAAACAACATTGTAAAGATATCTTTAACATGCGTTTAAAAGATACAAGATTTATTATACACATTTATTGTACCTACGCATAAAATTTTTTTAGATCTTGATCATGTCTTCTTACCTCGTTTTTGTCAATACGTGTGCGGTTTAGATTATTAAAATTTATCAAAACCGGCATCTTTATCTCCATTATTCAAAATAAATACTATTTTTATTATATGTTACTATTCTTTTTCTTGGTGTTAAATTTTTTGGTTCATAAATTGCTTCCTCATAGAGGAAGCTTTGTTTTCATAAACTTCGTATATGGACCTTTGATCGTATATAAAGCTAGGTCTAATTAACCAAATATTAAAGAAAAATATATGAAATAGGGGTAGAAAAGACCAAAGAAAAAATTGTTTTTTAGTTTTTGATGCCAATGTGTTCAGAATGTTCTAAAACGTCGAAAAATTGCATTAAAAAAAAATGTCCGTATGTGTGTGTGTGTGTATGTGCAGATTTGATGTCTGTGATTGCTCTAACTTCCGCAAATATTGAGATATCGGGCTGTTTTTTTTTTAATCGATAGAGTATCATTCAAGGAAGGTTGGTATTGAATTTGGCGATGATCGGTAAAGGGGTTCTTTTTAAAAAAAATTTTAAATTTTTTTAGAAATGTCCGTGGTTGCTGTAACTTCCGCAAATATTGAGATATCGGGCTGTTTTTTTTTTTAATCGATAGAGCATTATTCAAGGAAGGTTGGTATTGAATTTGGCGATGATCGGTAAAGGGGTTCTTTTTTTAAAAAATTTTAAATTTTTTTACAAATGTCTGTGGTTGCTCTAACTTCCGCAAATATTGAGATATCGGGCTGTTTTTTTTTTAATCGATAGAGCATCATTCAAGGAAGGTTGGTATTGAATTTGGCGATAATCGGTAAAGGGGTTCTTTTTAAAAAAAATTTTGAATTTTTTTAGAAATGTCCGTGGTTGCTTTAACTTCCGCAAATATTGAGATATTGGGTTGTTTTTTTTTTAATCGATAGAGTATCATTCAAGGAAGGTTGGTATTAAATTTGGCGATGATCGGTAAAGGGGTTCTTTTCAAAAAAAAATTTGAGTTTTTTAGAAATGTTCGTGGTTGCATTAACTTCAGCAAATATTGAGATATTGGGCCGATTTTTTTTTTAATCAATAAAGTATCATTTAAGAAAGGTTGATATTGAATTTGGCGATAATCGGTAAAAGGGTTCTTTTTTTAAAAAATTTTTAATTTTTTTAGAAATGTCTCTGGTTGCTCCTTTTGCACAGTTACTCTTTACAACCTTGCGCAAAACATAGGCTACTACGGAATCTCGATTATTCACTTACCGATCAGCTACTTTATTTCTTGGTTTTTCCGGGCATTTTTTCGGGACTTTCGAGATTGCTCGCTCGCGATGTACGCACAAAACTTCGATATTCACTTACCGATTACCGATTTTATCCCTTTGTTTTCCCAGGCGTATTTTAAGTCTGTTTGTTCTTTATACACTCATAAACTATTTGACCGATTTGAACCAACTCTTGCACAATTACTCTTTACATCCTTGCGCAAAACATAGGTTACTACGGAACCCCGATATTTCACTTACCGATCAGCGTCTTCATCCTTTGATTTTCCAGGGCGTTTTTTCGGGAATTTCGAGATTGCTCGCTCGCGATGTACACAGAATCTCGATATTTTACTTACCGATTACCGATTTTATCTCTTGGTTTTCCCGGATATTTTTAAAGTAAAATATCGAAGTTCTGTGTACATCGCAAGCGAGCAATCTCGAAATTCCTGAAAAACGCCCGGGAAAACCAAGGGATGATTGATACTAAACATAAAATCTTTAGTCCATATTTATGTAAATAAAACTTAATAATGACAATAATTAAAAAGTAAAACAAATTCTATTATATTCTTCAGTCATTTCTACCCCCAATTTTATATATAATTCTTCAAGATTTGGTTGATTAGACTCAGCTTTATAAAGCTTCTATGTATGTACGAATTCTCCGAAATTTGAAATGTGTGTAACACGAGAACTGATCAATTAAATTTTAAAGAATTATATATGAAATAGAGGTAGAAAAGACTGAAAAATATAATAAAATTAGAAATAGCACGATATTTTAAGAAATGCCTTTGATTGCTCTAACTTTTTGTTGAGTGTGTACTTAAATGATATTTTAAATTCGTATAAGTAGTTGCAAATGATAGAGATTTATTATATATTTTGCATTGAGCCTTAAAACCTTCCGATTTTGCATATAATATTGATAATATTCTTGTAATAATGTGCGGTTTTTTTTTCTTGAACGCTAGTAATGTGACGAAGAAAAAAAACATTACCGTTGCAGAGATTTACAGAATAAATTCCCTATATTATGATTCGTTAAAAGAAACAGAATCTTTTTATATATTTGCAACAATTCTAACAATAACAACTGTAAAAATTATAACAATTCTATTTTTTCTAATATAAGATCTGAAGCTTCTTAAATACTAGCTGGTATTTATGTATTCCAAATAACAGCAACGTCAGAGAATTACAAATATTTATAAAGAATTATAATTGCGGAACACACACACGCACACGCATACACATCGCTGAGAGCAAGGTTTTATTTGAGTGAAAAGGTTTATGAAATTTTTGCAGTTTAAATTATTTCTGGCATAAAATCAATGATCAACTATTTTATCCTTGATTATCCAATTTACGGGTCTGACATGAATTAAAGATTTTTTTTATTATTTGAAAGTATTTACAAAAATTTCAAAAATACAGTTTACTTATTATAATTTATTCAAATGTTTGAAGAGTTATGTAGAATACTACTATAAAACATTATGTCAAATCTAGCTTGACATAAAACTGGAAGAAGTTACATGTTTTCGTAACTAGTAAATATATTACACGCCTTTAATTTAATATTTTTATTTTTGAGTATTGTTCAAAACGACAGAAAAAGTGTAATTATTTTTGAATATATTTGAAAATTTAATTCTTTTATATTTGACATAAAGAAGTTATTTTTCTTAAATTTTTATCTCTCGCTTTGAACAATCGTCTTTTCTTTAAAATGCAAAAATGTGATAAATTTTGCTTTCTTTATCTAGATTGTGCGACAATTTGAAACTTATTAATACTTGTTGGATTTGTCACCTATGAAGAAATCATCTTTGATAAGAATTAGAATATCATCGCACAGTCTAGAAAATCAGAAAGATTAATTGTTAAAAAGCTTGACGGGCTCGCGTTTCAAAAGACGGCACTCGCGTTGTCGTAAAAAGCAAAAAATTATTCGCTCCGTTCTACACGCTACGTAAGAATTAGAACTTCAAAACGAATTTAGTTCAAAAAGAATTTAGTTCAAAATGGGTTTATAATGTATATACATAAGTATATTTGTAAAAAGGAATTTTTTCAGATTCAAATGTATTACTTAACTTTATATTCAAGTGTAATGAATTGCGTTACCCACTTTTTGAAGTCCGTTCTAATTTTATAATAACTCGATTATATGTATTTATAATTTTTTTGGATTTCTCGCCTCAGCATTTGTGCAATTTGTAAATACGTTGGTCATAGTGACGTTGTCAACTCTGTCTGCTTTTTAAGAGTCGGTAAACTGCGAAACAACAAATGTGATAGGAATTATTTAATCTAAATGCGAATTTTTAGAATTGTATTTTATGCGCTTACGAAAACTTAAGAGAGGCATGTAAAATATAACATTGTACAAGATGGAATCTTGCTAAGCTCTTAGTGGTCGAAATTTGATAGGAAGCAGGATTATAAATTTTGATATGCTCTTATCAGTCATGATTACCTTGAGATTGATTACGTGAGTCTAGTGGAAGAAATTTATCTTCTGCAGAAGAGCAAATTTCTCGACACCGCCATCGATTTACGAGAATCTGAGGGTCTCACATGTATCGAGACTCCTGCATGTTCTTTGGACGACTGTCTCGCGCGTATCCAATTGCAACAGTCTTCCGCAAAATATGAAGATTTACCTTCACTCCGAGTTCTTTTCGATTCCATCGTTGGAAGTCAATCTTCAACATCGAGAAGTTGCGTCATCTGAAGATGATTCTGAAGAAAAAACTGGATATGCAATCTTATTACGATAGATAATTCCGATCGGCTGTGTGATCTGTTCTCTTCAAGCATTATGAAAACAAGAGATTACTTCTGCGATTACACCTTGCTAATTTCAGCTTGGTTGTCTTTGAAAATCCTGTTCATTGGGACAGCCATTACTACTCATCGAACTAGTAACGGAAGCCGGAGTAACGCAAGATCATACAAGCGGTTATGGCCATCCATTCAGAGGAGTCTCGTCCTTTTTCAATTCTTCAGGCTACGTATAAATTGTTGCAGCTTGTATTGGCTACGGCTTTGTATATGCTGAAACGTATACAACACACACGCATAGCCACATCGCCGGCACTGCATTCAATACTCACATTAAACGCGCAAAAATTGAAGCAGGAGGATGAGGACACTTGGACATGCATTGCACACATCACTTTCTTCAAGACAGAATGAGCTGTTATCTGGAGGAACTACCTGAATGCAGCTTCTCAGTTTTGACAAAACATCTTGTCATCTTTGTCATCATTAAGCTTTTCACGTCACTAAGCTTATGATCGACGTCTTTGTGTGTCACAGAAGAAAACATTACACGAAGGAATACACTCAACTTTATCCACCAGAAATATTGGACTACGCAGAAGTTTAATGGAGTTCAAGATGCAGATACATCAGTGCCTATGCGATAACGAGTATTCTGACTTCAGCCGACATTGGGTAACTTGCCTGAACCAACAGTCATTCCATTCAGGCCCATTCTGCATATGGGACTCTGCTTATTTACCTCCGTACATCAAGGAAGGACATAAAGCATACAAGACCTTTATTATTATTTTTGTATGCTTGAGTGTCAGGATCGCGTCAAACAGCTTGCTTGAAAGTCGCATCGAACAACAAGACTAAGATTTTCTTAGCAGCATTATGCCGTTTTGTGTTGCGTAGAAGCCTGTATCAACACAGCGACCACCACCATCGCCGGTCATCTACTCAGCGAACTGCCGGAGTAACGGAAGATCGTACAAGCGGTCATGGCCATCCATTCAGAAGGGTTACATCCTTTTTCAAATTTTCAAGCTGCGTAAATATTGTTGCAGCTTGTATTGGTTACGGCTTCGTATTGGCTGAGACGTATACAACATATACGAATAGCCACATCGCCGGCACTGCACTCAATACTCACATTAGACGCGCAAGAATTGAAGCAGGAGGATGAGGACATTTGGACATGCATTGCACACATCACTTTCTACAAGACAGAATGAGCTGTTATCTGGAGGCACTACCTGAACGCAGTATACTGTTTAAATTGTGGAATGTATTCTTGGATGCATGAGGTCTGCTACTGGTCATTTGCTTCTCAGTTTTGACAAAACATCCTGTCATCTTTGTCATCATTGAGCTACATCACTAAGCTTATGATTGACGTCTTTGTGTTTGTCACAGAAGAACACATTACACGAAGGAATACACTCAACCTTATCCACCAGAAATATCGGACTACGCAGAATTTCAATGGTCAAGATGCACATACATCGATGTCTATCTGCGATAACGAGTATTCTGACTCCAGCCGACTATGGGTAACTTGCCTGAACCAACAGTCATTCCATTCAGGTCCATTCTGCATATGGAACTCTGCCGAGCTTATTTATTTATGTACATCAAGAAGGGACACAAGACCTTTATTATTATTTTTGTATGCTTGAGTGTCGGATTGCATCAAACGTTTGCTTGAAAGTCGCATCGAACAACGCGCAATGCATGTATTTCTGGCACCGATAACTGCAAGAATATCTTCAGGAGCTTCTACCGTGGATCTACCGTGGAAAACCAGTGCTTTTCCTTCCATTTTGTTGACAGCTTATGCCTCATCTGGAAAACAAGCGTCATTGTTTCACTTTGTTTTGTATTCATGTTTACTTTACTTCCTTTATATTAATAGCTAAGTTACGACTACATGATTGTGCGCGTAAGGCTGCGTCTTTATCCAGCGTAATGATTATCGTAAGCTCCTTACGATAATCGTAATGCTCATAGTGACAGCTATCATAACCTCATCGATGAGTTCATTCACTTGAACTCTGACGATTACGACGCTTGTCTAGCGTTACAACAGTAACCTAATCTGTCAGCCTTCTCGACGCGCGAAGAAGTGTGTTTATAGATATATTAACATTAACATAAACAATTAGATATATAGTGTGTTTATAGATATATTAACATTAACATAAACAATTAGATATATTGTTTATGACAGCTTCTTTGCTTACGATTACGATCTCAGTGTTACGATAGATGTAGACGCAGCCTTAAGAAAACATGTGTAATTATTCGAATAAAATGAAAAAAAAAAAATAAAAAAAATACATAAAAAATATAAAAAAATATGAAAAAACAAAAAAATATGAAAAAATAAAAAAATGAAAAAAAAAAAAAATGAAAAACTATAAAAAAAAAGAAAGAAAGAAATATGTAAAAATTAGAATATTATTCGAATAAATTTGATTAGAATATTATTAAATAATTTAGAAAATCGAATATTAGGATAATAATATTAGGAAATAATTTAAAAAATCGAATATTAGGATAAGAATATTAGGAAATATTTTAGAAAATTAAAAGGATAAAGTAGCAAGGCTTTGTCGCACGTTACTCGATCATGTACAACAATCGGGCATTTGCTAAAAAGGAAATCGCTAGTAGGTATATTTGTCGTCGCAACATGAACAAATTGTTTGCTCTGTTCCGCATGTATAACAATTAGGACCTTAAATAGAAAGTGCAAAAAGTGAACTTTAACTATTTGCAGTAATTAATATGTATAGTTTAAAGTAGCAAAGAAGTTTTCGAATTTAAGCGTAAAAAATTGTGTTGTCCATTATTTTAAGTCCGATCCGATTCAATAATTAACGCGTTCGAAAACAACCATTAAGTTGTATGTGCGCGTGTGTGTAATAAATAATTTTATAATTAATAAATAATACTAAAATGATTAAGTTGTAGTTGATTATACAGTGAAATGCCAGTTGACATTTAAGAAACAAAGTCTCAAAAATAAGACTTATTAAAAAGAAAAAAGATCATCGACGCATTCCCGAAAAATATACACCATACACTCCCGAAAGACATACGAGACGTGCGCATCTGCTCATTAATTATTCATCGAGTCACTCTTTTACACTCGCGACGCGTCGCGATTTGCTCCGATTGAACATAACCGTATTTCAGACCGTGACGACGCCGATCGACGGGGCGTCCATGCGTCGATCCGGTTCCTCGGGAGGCCGTCCCCCTGCTTCGATCGCGATTCGAGCCGGAGAAAACGCTTCTCGCGCGTACATCCTAATTAATAACCTTTCCTGATTATTTTTAAAGCACTTTGATGTAAGAAATCCACAACGTGTACACGTAAATGTTCGCAACAGTATATGATACATTTTTTCTCATCGCATTATTGCTATCATCAATAAACTGCCAAATAGTGTTCATTATTATATTTTCTATTTAATATAAAATGTCATACTCTCGTTAATTAATATATTAATGATCTACAATAATGTCTTATATGTGTGAATTATGAATAAGTCATTTTAAATTTATATGGAGGATGCAGTTTTGATAGAGTATTTTTTTTATAGTAATTATAATGCATTAAACGGAAGCATTAAATTGATTTATTGATGAGTTAAAAACGATTTTAATGAAAATTATGAGATTGTGCTTACGTAATTATATCTTTCTATATTCTGTTTTTATAAAATTTATTAATAATTTTTTATATCAAATTTTTTGCTAAAATGTCATTAACGGATTAACTAATCATCATACTTGATGTACGCAATTTTTAAAATATTTTGGAAACTTATATTTTAGGATATTGTTTCGGTACGTTAATTTTTCAGATTATATAGACAACAGAGGAAATAATACATGAATTATGAAAACCTATGTCCTTTTCTGCTATGAACTGTATGATGAATCACTATTAATGGATTTGGGACAGTATAAATCTAACTTTTTGATGTATGTGGAGAAAGAAATTCGGGATGATACGGAAGCAAATAAGCCAGAAAATTTAGGTATTATAAATAGGGATGAACTGGATAATCTTGTAAACTACATGAAGAAGATTCTTGACAAAAAAGCGTACGACGTTAAAATGACGAACCATTTCGAGTCACATCCTTGCGTTGTAACCGGTCAGTATATGGGCGAACGCGAGGCACTTTATTCGCTTGCAGAGCCATCAAATGAATGAAGAGATGCGATATTCCATGCTTCAACCGCGCTTTGAGATAAATCCAAATCATCCTCTCATTAAAAAGTTATGCAAACTAACAACTACGGATACCGAATTAGCTGATCGCCTAATACCACAGTTATTTACTGGTGCCATGGTCGGAGGTGGTCTAATTGAAAATCCACGCATATTATTGACACCAATGAACGAATTACTTACCTTAGCATTGCAAAAATATTAAGATAATAGGGAAATGGATTATCGATATGGATAATCAATATTGTTCTATGAGTTAGAAATAAAATATTATTCTCTTTAATGTACTAATATTCTCTTTTATGTACTAATTTATTATATAAGATGTTCCAGGTCAGGGTTCATACAATTTCAGGGTCTTATAGAAAAGAATTTGGAACTAAATGTTTCTATAAACATAGGTCCGGAAACGCTTTGTTAAAGTTATAGCTAATAAACTTTGAAAAATTACGTTTTATATTTTTTAAAAATAATTTTGAAATTCTTTATTTAGGGCCGATTGTTTTAATTCGTTGATAAACTAATTAATAGTTAAATCATATATATGCATTTGTTTTTCTTTTGAATTAGACATATAGACATTTGATTTAACTATTAGTTAGTTTACCAACAGGTTGGAACAACCGGCTCTTTTTTGAAAAAGGTAACGAGATAAATCTGATGAGAGTATATGTATATAATTAAATAATAAACTAAGGCTGCATTTCGATATAAACTGTTAGTACTGAAAATCTGTAGTATCCGTGACGTAAAATATAGAAAAATATAGCAACAAATAATGTGAGAGAGGTATTGGGAGCCGGTACTCAATGCGCAATAAATTTAAAAGTATATCAATACATATACATACTTATATCAAGCAGCCTGTAACAAACAGCAGTTATACTACGAAAGCTCAGTGACCCCCGTGAAACCTAAAAATAGGCTTCCCGTCCTCTAAAGGTTGATCGAAATTTTTAGACTACGTTGCTTCACTTGTAATCGTAATGGCGAGATAAATTTTACTTATTCTTGATGCGACCTTGGAAATGGTTTAAATCAGTGCAGCCTTAATGCATATTCATGCAGTTTTAATGTTTTATTTTTATCATGATATTTTGACAATCATCAAAGTTCTCGAATTGCCTTCCAAGGAATTCATAAGTATGTCAATTTGAAATTCCTATAGGAATATATTTTTGTTTTTTATTAAGTGCAGTTATCACATATTGTGTAGTTTCGGGGGGGGGGGGGGGGGGGGGGGGGGGGGGGGGGATTTGGTCTAAAAAGAAATTTTGTGTTAAACATTTTTCTTTATCTCCACAAAAGCAGCAAGTTTTGTAAGAGGATTTGAAGATTTTGCAAAGTTGTAATGCAAAAATTACTTATCATCTCCGAAGTTTTATTTGGTAATGCGGGATTTAGTTCCGTATGAACTGTTTTCGTCCTTAATCTCGTGTGATAGCCCGTGATCAAAAAAGCATTTGACCCCGAGATAAGGAATCTGAAGATCTGCGCCGTGGGTGGTCCCTTATATATAGATTTCCTTGCAGAATTTTTTAAATACGAGACTCTATTATATTGATATGTTTACCAAAAAGAATAATAACAAGACTATCTTACCTTGTAAAATCTGCGAATACTTCTTTAATAGCAGATATTGAATCTAAACTTAAATTAAAAGTTTCGAGTCAATTTAATAAATGTTTTTCTAGTAAAAGTAAATAATTGTCGATGAGATTTCCTGTACTTCTCACAATATCATTTACCCTAACACGAGGTACGTCTAAATAAGTGTATAATTTATTTGTGAAATTAATAATTTCTTTATGTTCCTCAAATTTTACGTTTGTCGCTTCACTAGTATTGTGGCCATCGTTTTGTGGAATGTCGAAAAATAAATCGTCTTCTAAATCAGTTTCAATATCAGAATCAGAGTTAATTTGTATGGGATCTACTATATATTCCACATTTTTACATTTTTTATCTTCATAATGTTGTATACTTTGATTTGTTCCCACCGGTAAGAATTTATCTATTGCATCTATGAAATCGACGGCTTGATCATATTGTTTTATAGTTTGGTTATTATATGTAATATTAGTCTCTGATAAATGTTTGTTATATCTATGTTTCTTAAAAGAATCAAATATAGCAAAAGATCTGCTGCAATTATTATCGTTACATCTATATATTTTTAATAAAGGATGGAATTCTTTGTAATGATTTAGAAGCGACTTATTGTCGAAACATAAAAATGTACTACAAATATAGCACCGAAACATCTTATTAACGATTGCACATGAAATGATATTTATGTTCGGAAAAATTATGTTGCAAGTAAACGCTCCATTTCTGCGTTAAGGAACCTTAGTAGCCATGTCCCTGTACTCGTTGATATTTTTCCTCCGAGTTTTATGAGTGAACATGGAGATGCGGACAGGAAAGGAGGCGATATAAATATTTGGATATAATTATATATAATTATCTACTCAAAAAGGAATTGTAATATGATGTTGCATAATTTGATATGGAGTTATAAATATCTAGATATAATTGTATATAAATGAATGTATAAATAGATCTTATTATATGTAATTATATATAATTATATATAATATGATATAATTATATATAATTAGATATAAACTTTTTTTCCCGGGGTATCATGTAAAGTAAAGAGACAAATCTGTAATGGGATCACTTCGAGGGTCGCAAAGCCACAAGATCTCGGAATTCGACCTTCTCACGAACAATTTAGGTGCATGTTTTCCGCGCGTGCAATATATCTGCATTTATGTGGTAATAAGGATCACGGCCGATCAATAAAATGGTCAATAAAAATCATGGATAGAAATCGAGAAGCGCATAAAACGAAACTATAGATCGGATTGATCGATCATGCTTAGAGCCATCGACCTCGGTCTGATTCGGTTCAATATTTTCTCATATTTTATAGTATTTCTTCATGCGTGCACCGAAAAAATTGTATTCTTATCTTAAGAATATACCACTTATCTTTATAATATTTGCCACTAAAATACGTGACAAAAGGATCCTCTTAGTTTAAGAGTGAAATCCTCTAAAGATATTCATAAGTGTCAGATATTCTCAACATGTAAGAATGTATACTAAAGATATTCTTAAGTATCAAATATTCTTAACATGTAAGAATATATACTAAAGATATTCTTAAGTATCAAATATTCTTAACATGTAAGAATATATACTAAATGGAATATTTTCTTATTATTAGTCATCGGATTTTTTATATGCAGATTGGTGGAAAAGAGCAATTAATAACTAAGATTATGTTATTTATAATATCCTTACATATTTATACCTAACATATGTTGCAGTATAAATATGTTGGATATTATAAATAACATAATCTTAGTTTTTAATTGCTTTTTTCCACCAATCTGCATATAAAAAATCCGATGTCTACTTATTATTATATTTATTATTTGAGATTATTAAACATGATAAACATAAAACAGTTCTACAAATGAATATTCGCTATTTATTACATCTAAAAGTTTATACATTTATATTTTATAAGTTTTATCTGAAGTTTATAATTTTAATTTAATTTTTAAGAACGCATATATATTGTTATAGATTGATATTATTATAGATATTATACACAGCATATATTACAGAATATGCCTAAAAGCTACGTATGAATTTCCTTCAGCTCCTATTCTACATGAAGTTGGATAAAATAAAATAAAATCTTGATATTCTTTGTAAAACCACTCCAGAGTTGGTGTCACTTTGTAACAGTGAAGGTGGCTATTGAATCCAACAGTATGAAAGCCTGAGAGAATGAAACCAACTCTGTCATTAATTAGTTGTGGTTTTACAATCCAATGCAATAATCCAAAGAGGGGAAAATTATTTTCATAGTTTATCGCAAGCACCATATTTCTCTTATACTTAGTGTTGCAAACAGTTGCTTCTTTAACTACCACAGAGTTCTCAAGACCAGGAGGTAAAATATGTTGAAAATCATTATAGTTATAGCAATCAAGCAGAATTTTTTCTTTGAAATGAAAAACTACATCCCGTTGAAAGCCCCGCTTGGATAAAAAGCGAGCCGAGAGACTGAGTGAATATTTCTTAGCCACTGTTAGCGGCAGATTTTTCAGACAAGTTGTAGCCTTAGCTACTTGTTTTATCACTGGTCGATGTTTTCCTTCCATACGCATTGACCATACATGAATAAGAGGGCCAATAAGACTCATAATTCTGGGATAATGAACCATAAAGTGGTGTTTAGGTTTCAATGTCTTGGAGAATAATTTGCAATATAATTCATGATGTTCAGCAATCAAAGTTGCCAGATACGGGGTTAAGTTTTTGTCTACAAATGGAGCAGTAACAATATCTAATATTTGAACAAGTCGAATGTACAGCTGCCAAACTTCTTCAACCTCAGGCACCAAATCTCCAATCATGAGACCAAAATGTCGAACAAAAAATAGCATTTCAGATGCAGACATTTTCAACTTTTGTTCTCGAATATGATCAAGTATTATAATAGAGGGCTTATTACCTATATCAGAACCATAATCAAAATTTTGTACTCGATCATTAAGAGTCTCAAGAGTAAAATATCCTTTAACAGAAATCAAATCTTCCAAAATAGCACACAAATCATAATGGCAAACGCCTTTCAGGATATCGTGCATTATGTCTGCAACAAGATTGGTAATCACATGGTAGTTTTGAAGTTCATTCCAAACACACGGATTCTTAAGACCTGTTAATGATACATTATTTATAAGAATATCAGCTTCATAATTTTCTCTATTACGTAAGAGCAACAAATTTTCTCTAACTTGTTTTCTCATTACTAGTTTATGTTCTTTACAAAAACGGCAGTAATAGTTTGCATTAAAAGATTCAGTAAATCCAGTAATAGAGTACAATCCTAACTTGTCAGCAAGAAGCAAACAAAAACAGAAGTAGACATGCTGATTGCCAGTTGCTGTATGCACTGATATGCCATTGTCTTCGAGATCTTTGAGTTTGTTTATAACAGGGCGAAAAGCGTTTCCATTGTTTAGATGTCTGTCATCTGATAAAAATATAGAAGATGCAAAGATATTCTCAAGAGTGGACATATGATGCTGAGGGATACAGGGAATTTGATAATATAATGCTCCAAAACTATGATCACCCGCATGTGAACTTGTGCAATTATCAGGTTCCACATCGTCAAAGTATGTAAACAATGGCAATACTAAACGATCTCTGAAATAGGAATCCTTAATATTTTTCCACAGAGGGCTCTGAATTATATTAGTAAACTTATCTGAATTATTGAGATTTTCAACATTGGCCAAAATAGCATCAAAAACACCAGGTAATTCCAGGAAGTTCTTCAAAACATATTTCATTGGAATGTATTGGCCTGTCAGTTCTATTGGTCTTAAAACAGCAACGTTTCCAACTTTTACCATTTTCTCTGAAACTCCAATTCTATAAGTCTGAGGGCATATATAAGACTGGCTTGCTTTAAGTGCATTCACTCTTTGTGTCTCGGTCTCCAAGCCTTGAAATACGTTCTCTATTGTATTAAACATTTCAATCAAATGCTGCATATCGTTCTGTCTTTGTTCAACAGCTTGCAATATAGACAAGGTTTTTGATCGAAGCATTGTAATAAAATTGCCAGAAAAAAAATCAGAAATAAGTTTAATTACCTCCTGCACATGAGTTCTGTTCAAGGTACTGGACGCATATAATTTAGCAATTAAAGCTCTTGATGATACAAATATAGCATTCTTGAAATTAATAGCAGTAATTGCAATATTATGCATGTCTACAATCTCGTCATTTTGACCACCATTAACAATTTGTTCGAGGACATTTCTCATATTAAAGTTTACTTCTAGATTTTCATTAACTTCCGCCAAATGCTTTTGATGAAGAGCCTGTAATGGCACTTCACCGAGCATATGGGCAGAATGTTTATCTCTTAAATGTTTTTTGAAAGCATTTATCGAATTATACTCTCGTGAGCAACCATTCTGGGCACACTTATACACACTAAAAACATTATATGAATGAATTGTCTGTAAATGACAGCACAATGCTTTAATCGAAGGCAACTGAAAATGGCAGTCCTTACAAATATACATTATTTTATTAAAATAAGAAAAGTTCTGCAACGTAAAACAAAATCGTGGAATAGCCTTAAACACTACATTTTCTTTGAAACCAATCCCGTCAAGGAACTAAGTATACTTGTTACTCGAGGAATATTATTATCCTCTTTAAGATACAAATCGTAAAAATACTTTTGAATAAAAAGCCAGTCTGCTCGGCACTCTTCTTGATATGCAGCGTCTAGTGCATGAAACGCCTTGAAACGTGTCCAGAGCTTTTAATCGAGTACGGAGCTCATATCGCACATTATCTATTTGAACGTAACTGGCAGTAATATTCGATAAAGAAGGTCCAACAAATACTAATGTCGGTTGCAAGTTGAGGCCGCGATTTGCCAGCCACTCGCTATGAGTCTTGATTTGACGATTTAAATCCCCCGGAATCTGCAAAATATTTTTGAAAACAGTGAGTTTTTGTACTTAATTATTATCATAAAATAGAAATATTTACTATAAATGATAATTACAAGGACATGGAGAATAAAGGCCTTTCTGGCTTCTGCGACAGATGGTGTGTTTACGCTCGCACCTCTGGTCCTTTTACAGCAAAGTGATGGCAGTAAATGAAATAAAATTACATTATTTTTGTCTAGAAAACAAAAGTAACGTAGTTAAAATAAATTAATAAAAATTATAAATTAATATATATTAATAACACAAAAAAATTGGGCCGCAAATACAGTCTTTTTATAAATACCTGTATCTGTATCGGTCAAATCTTTAAATAACTTCCTGCCATACTCATGTGATTTAGCAATTTCAGCATTAAGGAGATTAATCAAGACTTCTTTGGTTGAATCCCTTTGATATCTTCTCTTCCAGGATATAATTCTTTAGAATCTTGCTGAATCTACAAATCAATAAATTTAGAATGTTTGAAAGGGAAGAAATTCTAAAGGAGAAAAGGAGCATTACACATTCAAAACATGTATTCTCACCAGTAAATATCCATTAGGCAGTGCAAGCACGTCCCAATTTTTTAAATAATTACTCACTAAAGCATCAGACTCTTGCGATTGTTGGACAGAAGACGTTGCGCTATGCGGCTGCGATAACGGTCTGGTTTCTCTGAGATACTGAAAGCGCAAAGGATGTGTCATTGACCAACTGCGCAAAAGTTTAGGCCAAGACTCAACACTGTCATATTTTAAGCGAGCAATTGCAGTTTTAACTTATGGCGTTTTCGATTTGCGACTCAAACCGACTCGGGTCGCATCATGTATACAGGACTCTAGCATCATTGACGTGGAATACATACATATCTGTGTATGTATTCCACGTCCATTGATGCGACCAGAGTCGGGTCAAGTAGCAAATCGAAAACGCCATTAGTCACTTCCTTATCCATTCTTCTGATTCAAGAAGAAGCCAAAACTGAGGATAAACAGACACTGTGAACACTGAACACGTATAACCTCTCCTTCTTTTTTATACTTAGATCCTGCCTCTTTTTAGAGGACAATATACCAAATAAAAAGGCTGTGACTGCTGTGAGCGGGCAGAAGGGTCTATGAGGTGTATCGCGAATTAAGTCGGAAACAAACACGGAACTGGAACACGTACCGACACGCACTGTACGCGTGGACGCCACGGACATTGTGGCGGTTGCGCCGCGCATATGGGAACTTCGTCGCACAAAAGTCGCAAATTAGAGAATATATTCTTAATTTACAGAATATATTCTTAATTTCAAGAATATATTCTTAATTTCAAGAATGTATTCTTAACTTCAAGAATATATTCTTAATTTAAGAGGATATTCCAAAAAGCATCACGTAAAAAAGAAAATAT
Source organism: Leptothorax acervorum (assembly GCA_035220615.1). Lineage (NCBI taxonomy): Eukaryota > Metazoa > Arthropoda > Insecta > Hymenoptera > Formicidae > Leptothorax > Leptothorax acervorum. Next base: position 244,693 of record JASTWQ010000241.1, on the reverse strand, counting down.
CCTTATTTATTAAGAATATCTATTAAGAGGATTTATAAAGTATACATTTCAAGAAAACAATTTTTTCGGTGTGTCTTCCTGTTGATGAAAATGGCCTTCAGGAACTCCAGCAAAATAGTAATCTCTGATTGTGAGAACGGAATACGATATGCCATAAAACATATTCAAAGATAATCATAAATGCGTCTTCCGTGTTAGTAAATTTTAATTGGTTTGCCTAATAGATATATGTAAGATATTAATTTCAGTTTTAAATTAATTAACTTAGCGTTTAACGAGACTAAAGGAATCGTGAGCTCACTTTCTGAACTTGATTTTTCTCGCTTTTAGGAAACTGATGATTTTCCTGCAAGCAATTTTTTAATAATTAAAGGATGTTTGGTCTTAATTACAGATATTGATGATGGGGCAGTAATTTTGCGCAGCGAATAACTCTATATGAAAACGCATCGAATCAACGTTTCTCGGTTGAAATTACAACTTACGCGACTACTCGCCTCGAGTAATCTCGATGAGGCGCCACGAATAAAATATGAGACCAACTTTTGGTTGGTGAAATTTTATTGTTGGAATTGCGGCAAATATATTCCTACATAGGATCACCTCGCGGTATTAAGACTTGGCTCGAAATAAAAATATCGTCGTCTTTTACTGCTTATTTCGCTTGCATTCTTACTTTAAATCTGAATTTTTTTGTTGCTCAACTTTGTTGTCAATTGTTTGGACCAAACAATCTTTGTTAACTCATCTTGATGTTGAGGTTGATGGCGGCGGTGTTGATTCGGCATCCGCAGGAGTATCATTCAATTCTTGGATGAAATCTTGGTTTTTGTTCATACTGTTTAATTTCTTTTATAAAAGCTTCTTTCTGTGCTATTGTTTCTCGCATCTGATTTAGCAAATCTTCTTGGCTTTCACACCTGCTTTTCATTTTGCTCTTGTATTTGTATTTGTAATTCTTGGATTTGGTCTTCTTGGTTTTTGTTCATACTTTTTAATTTTTTTTTACAAGAACTGATGATTTTTCTTTTTCTGCTATTTCTCGCAATTTGCTAGTTTTAGAGCATTCTGACACTTGGAGACTGTGCCCTCCATTCGACGGTGATCGATTCGTTTCTATCTGTAAAATAAACACGATAGGTAGAATAATTTTTAATTAGAATAATTTCGTCATTTTCCTTACATAAAGGACGATTGTGAATCGTCCTTTGATGTCAGGACTGATGTCAGGACAGGGTGTCAAATATTTTCCTCTCTTTTTCTTAGCACTCTGTACCGTAGTGCTCTTTTCTCTCTTTATTTGATTTTTTCCACGCCAATTCTCTTCTACATTTTGATGTTCCAGTGATTTGAGACTTTTAATCCAAGTATTATCGCGGCCGGTGATACCATTCTTTGTCATTTCAATACTGACTCTGTGTAACGCATTTCCAAGTGTCAGGTTGCCATCGTCTGCAGTGAACGTGGACACCTCTGCCTTACCGGATGGCGTAAATTCTCGAATATCCAGCATCTCCAATAGTTCGTACATTTTTTGCAGGTCTTGCTCTACAAATAACGGGAATGCGCAACGTTTGTGTTGCAATCCAATATGAAGTAGTTTGAGAAGGTCACAAGATGATTTCTCGGTTATCAACTGTTCCATTAATTTAATAATTTTGGAACGCTGTTAGACAATGAAAATTATTGTGCAAAAATTAAATGCTGTTTAACGGAATTATCATGTTTTGAGTTCTCCATGAACAGTGTCCAGAGTGTTCTCGAGTTTGTTGTTCTTCTCTCTCGGTATAGTGTGATTATTCATTGTTCCATTTGTGATTATTTGATTTTTTTATTTTTGTTTCATGTTGTATCCTCAAGATTTTTTCTTTTTTGGTTTCACTTAGGATGGTGTTTACTTTTTCTTTTAATACCTTTAATAATGCAACAACTGTTAATTATACAAAAGAATATGAAATGCTTTTAACGTAACTCTTGCTGATGGGGGGAGCGTTACTTCCTATAAGGTCAAAAATGTGTTCTGTAAATAAAGCACATCTGTATTAATATGCATTCAAATTTATATCAAATTTATTCAAATTTATATCAATTGGCTTGTTTGTAGTTACTTCTTTTCTTTGTCGAATTATATTTTTCAAATGCATAGCTATCCCTTCGTCTTTTCCATGTTTCGTTAATATATGTTTCTCAAATTTCTTCCCACTGACAGGAGTATCACAAATTAAGCATTTCACGGTTACAATTTTTTCCTTAATGAAACTTGCTGACCAGTAACTTTCCACAGATGACATTTTATTATCGCAGGTTTAAAAAATCTTTGCTGCATATAATTGTCGACTACTCTTTTTCTTTTTGCGTCAATCGGAGCTAGTTAAATCACATATTCTTGTATACGTTGATGTATGACAATACCAAATTACTTACTTTGTAACAAAACTATTCAATTCTATTAGACTTGTATTCTTGTATTCTTAGTATTCTTTGACCTCATCTTTTGTCATCGGAAATATACAGGATTTTTTAACAGTATTTTTGATATCGCCGCTAGTTCCGAAGTAGTTTCCGAACCATGGGTAGGTTTAGGTATATGAGTTTACTTTGGAATTGCATCTGTAACAGTAGAGCAGCTGTAACTTATTAGCCACCAGACCACACTGCCCCCCCCCCCCCTCCTATTCAATCTGTGTCTTAATAGCACACGCTACTCATTGTCAGATAAATTATATGTCCTGAAATCAGAATACTGCGCAATTTCTACACAATTATATAACACCTTATTTCTAATAAAAATTTACTTATTGTACGTTTGCAACCTTGTATGGCTCGTAATCCAAGACGCTCTATGCTTATGTTACGTTCATCCGTTTTTGGGTCAATGTATTTAAGCAATTTATCCAGGATTTTGACAAAGTGTGATTGTTATTATTATTACTATTATTTGGAGCCAAAAAAATACCGTAATTTATAGGTTTTGTAATGGGGATCAGATATATTTATTTGATTGTAATTGGGATAATCGATTTCAAATTCGACAGGAATCAACTTATATTGAGGTGAATTTTGTAGTTGTTGATGTTTTTGGAAGAGGGGGAGAGGATCTTGATTTGAAATAATAGCTTGTTTGATCTGGAATCTAATCCGTTTAATTTGAACCCGTTTATCTCCCTTTCATTCGTCATTCAGCCCGGGTTCTCAAAAACGAATTTTATAGTTGCCATACTCTTCGTCAGCAAAAAAACCAATTCGCCACACTCTTCGTCAGCGTGTAAAGGCTAAATATCATGACACGTTGTCATATATTATCGTTATCTTCGCGTAAGCCCTGTTTTTCATATATTGCACCTGCTGCTGGTGCTCAATGTTTATATAATTGCGTATGTGGTAGTCCCACCGCGCCTGGAAAAAAAGTAACATTTTATTTTTATTACAAGTGCCAAAAGTGCCAAATTGCCGTGGAATAATAAAAGTATCGTGCAACACTTTGTACGTTTGGTTAGCGCGATAATTTCCGAATGTGGCATATTTTTTCAATCCTTTCAGTAAGATCTTCCTCTTGATGATCACTGATGTAATCGCCACGTCTTTCGGCAGCGAAAAGAACCAGTTCGCCACACTCTTCGTCAGCGAAAAGGGTCAGTCCGCCACACTTTGTCAGCGAAAACCGAGTGTTTTGTAAATAAACTGATAAATGTAGAATTCGATAGATACAGGATGAGATTCCAAGATCTTGAGCTTGCTCTTTTCTCAAAAATAACCTTACCTTTATTCTTTAAATTTTGGTACAAAAGTAAGTTACGCGTTAAGCGCAGTCGTATATAACATAAGGATACACGGACCTAAGTTGATTGAGCGCGAATGCTCGGAATTAGACGTATGAATAGTCAAAAGTCGAATAACTGAATTAGAATGACGTTCCGCGGCGTTTTTCCGCCCTATTTATACCCGAAATGTTGCCAGTGTAATTACTATTATCCGACAGCGCGCGATCTTTATCGGATGACTCGTCTAATATTTGTTTAAAATTATTGTCTATATTGAACACTCGGCACACGACACAAAAATTACGAACTGTTATACTTCCTTCAACCGATGCGTAGGCTTCCAAATCACATGCTGCTAGAACCCCCCGCGCGAGATTCTCACCACTTCGTTCGCGTCCTAAGGGGGGAGGTTTTTCTCGAGGCGTAGTTTTGGGCCCCAGCTGGACCCTGGCTGGGCACAGCCTGTCAACATCCAGCCGATAACGAAGATAACGTAAACACTTCTGTGGGGGAACTGAGGGTTCGTTGGAAACTCTAGCTTGCGTCGTCTAAAATTTTGGAATAAAATTTCCCGTACGTAACACCTTCCCTCTTAAGTTATACATGGTACATTATGTTGCCACGTATGAGTTATATTAAAGTAAAAAAATATAAAATAAAATGTTAATATGTATGCCTACGTGCGTATGCATGTGTAATGATTATATTACTCGCGTGTCTATTTCTTAAATTGTGGTAATAAGATGGGGTTTGTAGTTTTATGGAGTAATGTCACTTGAGATGAATATGGCGTTGTATGTTTAAAACTTCATTGCGTTAAGGGGTATAACTGATCTCTTAGGCATGTCTACATCTGCCCATGCCCAATCAACGCCTGAAGGCTGGATGGTTCGTACTTCCCTCAATTTATCATATAAGTCTATTTTTTTTAAGCAGCAACTTGCGTGTTGTTTGACAGCATACCGTATGTGTACAGGGCTCTAGCTGTATTGATAACTCCTGGCTTTGCAGGATCTGGCGTTGTTGCAGACTATCAATTAGGCACCAAGACCTGTAGCGTTTAGCTTTCCATGGTTCTTTGATGTATTGACACCCACTGCACCTACCTTAATCTTTTTATTGCCTCATAGACATATATTTTTGTCGTCGAGCTTGTAGGTGGCCGTATCTTTACACTTTCGAGTGTAGGGTCATTTTTTGTATCAGCACTTGATGTTGATGCTAACACATCTCTTAATGTCTTTGCTTCTTTAGTTTCGGGCATTGATTTGTCGAGATTAGCGGATTAAACACAGTCTGAATCGAATGAAACAGTTTATCGCGATCGTTTAATCGCAGAATTCAATTTGCACTCGGATATTTTCGGTCCAGTGGAATATTTTCTTTATCTAGTTCTTTTACAAAAATATTTATATTTCTACAATTTTCCGTAAAATCTTCTATGCTATTTTCGGTATTTCGTCTTTCTAATAATATAACTGCGTTCTTAAATGCTCTGAGCTCTTTTTAGTCGCTTAAATTTTTTAAAGGTGAGTTGTTGAAACTCTTTCTTCAATGCGTTGTCGTTGCGCCATCAGTGCTTCACTTAGTGCTTCACGTGTTCGGCCTACGGCGGTACTTGACGGGACGCTTTTGTATCGCGGTCGAGGGGCGCGATTGATGGCCCGCGTGGAGCGTCGCGAAAAGACAAGTAGCGCGTATAAGTGGGCGGCGCTTAATTTACCAAATTCGGGTAAACACCTGAGCGTGGCGCGAGGCGTGTGCGGCACGCGGAGCGATTAGGCGTATACTATGTTAGCGCGAGGCGGGTACAGTACGCGGGGCTGTACGGACGAGCGCGTTGTAATGGCGTGTGGAATACGCGACACGAGGATCTTGACAGGATGTCAGGATGCTGCGTGCAATCGGGAACACCCGACTGGGAGGAGTACTCTCCTCCGCAGTACACGTAGACGGCAACCGGGGACACCCGGCAGGATAGAGCACGCTCTGTCCGGTGCACGTCAAGGAAAAGACCACGGCCGGGTACGCCCGGCGTACAGAGAACGCTCTTGTACGAAACGTGGACTTTGCGTGTGAAGAACGGTGGTACCGGTTACCGAGAACTCTCGGAAGAGACGAGTACACTCAACCTCGCCGGTATTACCGGGACTCAGGATAGCGGTGTCGGCGTACGGGAACTCCCGAATAGAGACTGAGTACTCTCAACCTCGTCGACACGGCTGGTGGTTTGCAAGGAGCAGGATCGGGACTGGAAGTCGTGAGCAGCAGACAGGTCTGGTCGGATTGCTGGCTCGCGACGGAGTCTGCTAATTAGGCAAATTCGTTGCCTTTTTATACCCCCTGGGCTCGTTATTTCGGTAGCGGGGGGTATCGCTGACGCGGAGCCGCACGTGGCGGGGATGTCGGGCCGGAGTAGGGGCGCCGAGCGCTCCGGCGTCGCGAACGCGCTCGATATTGTTCGTGCGCTTACGGATATCGATCCGTTTGTCCCGAATCGATATCCGGCGGCGAGTGCGCCGACTTTGTACAGTTAAAAAAAATGTGTGGGGGCATTCCGCCCCCTTTCTTCGCCCGACGGGTGGTCGGCCGGGCGGCTCGGCTGGTGGACGGCCGGAACGATGCATTTCTGGGGGTGCATCGTTATATACTCAAATGTAGGTACAATACAGGGGTTTAATTCCTCTAAGAAGCAATCTCATATTGTTTTTGCTCCGACATACACCAAGCATCCTCGACATGATACTCCCGGGTTGGCACAAGCCCTTTGTCAGTCGAATTAAAATCTGTATACATGTACAAAGCAAGCAGCACAACAAAAGGTATTGAATCGCAAACAATAAAAATGACAAGAGCAAATGTAACTTACAGAAGATTCGCAAGACAATTTCAGCGACAATTTACGCGGAGTCGCGGTTTTTATATGAATTGAAAGGGGCGGATTTAATCCGAGGATGATTAGGATTGGTGGAGTCTGGTTCCTGTTTGTGACGTAGATTTCGGTTTTCCGCCTATCTCGTGGCGAGTTACCGAAATCTTGTTACACAATTTTTAATTAGTGGTCATCTATTGGCGGGTTCGTTATTAGAATTATATTTCCCCACTCTTTGGTGGTCCAAGCTTATATTCTTTTTACTGCTTTATCTTTATCGCTTACTGGGAAGCGTGGGTCAGAGTTCAAATCCGCGTTCTTAAACGGGTGACACGTGTGAACTCTTTAATTTTGATAAATTGAGGCAGGGTGACGACGCGACCTCTAATTAGACGCGTGATTTCCAAAGCTTTCGCATGGCGTTTTAATTTATGGTGACCCATGCCTCCCGTTATCGCGCGTTTCAATTGATTTTTCGTTGCCCGCTATCGTAACTGAATTTCCGTTGCCCCGCTTCGTGGAATTGTTGGGACCACTTGGATCACAACAAATCCATTACTTGTTTAATTTATTGGGTTTGAGTCAACGGGAAGTTTCTAGTTACGTTTCTTTACTTTTAATAAGCAACGGCTTGCATCCGCTTGCCAATTGATAACCACTGTTTACGATTTTCGCTTTTTCTAAACGTAGAGTAATTCTACGAAAGGAAGAAATCGTGTGGAGTCTACAAGACGTAACACTACTTCAGAGAGTGGTTTCGAGAAAAACGCAGAAAATGTGCGACGATTTGCGTCCATTATGCGCTGTCTATCCTTTTGGCCGGCATATGTCTTTGCTGTTCGTCCAATACGGATTCCCACAAGATGTTCATTATCTTTAGTATACTTATAAAACCGTCATTGAATGTTGCCAAAAAAGTTGCGATAGATACAACTTTTGTACCCCGTGCGCTCTTACGTATGAGCTCGTAGCTCTGTCAATATTGCGAATTTCAAAAAATCCTTTTACAAGAATATTCTACATACATGTAGGAATACAAATCAGTAAAAAAAATCAATTTTTTGAAGCCGTCAAAGTTGAATGCCTCTTAAGTGTTTTTTGCAGTGTTTTTTACTTTTTACAACACTATCGTTAAACGATAATTTTAAGGAGTAAGTTTCTTAAAATTCATTAATTTCCTCACTACATATAGTGACTGTCTTATTCAATTATTTTATTTTGTTAAAGCCCGTTCTCGGCAATTCGTATTACGAGAATACGCTCAGCTATGACAGATACAGTAAGTGAAAAAGTCTACGAAGTTTATTGGAGAAAGATGAGTATGATGATGAGTAAGAAATTGTATTTGCATTTTGTTCCGACGTAATTACAGCTTTATTCTTTAATTTGCGAAATAAATTTATATAAAAAATTTCGTGTAACAAAACAATAATCCCCGTAATGTAAATGCTTATTTCTCGCCAGATGATAATTCCATAGGTTCGTACCATGTATTTGTTAGTAAAATTAAATTTACAATTAAATTTACTTTCGGCAATGCGTTGAATTCATCGAGCGGTACACTGAAAAAAATGTAATTTTACTTACATATGGGTTTTTTTCGACCCAGTATAATTTTTTTTAGTGTGGGGTGCATTATGTTACCTGCGTATGTCTTCTACTCCCGGCGGCAGAATAGTTGTGCTTGTAAGAAAATCGCGTAGCTCTAATATTTTGTTTTCCTCAGGTTTTTTTTGTTTCTATTTCTTATATCATGCTGCAAAATAAAAATTTAAAATTATTTATAATATTTCGTGCAAAATAATTATTTAAAAAAATTATTACTCTTATTGTTTTCATGCACTCATCCTTTCTTTCTTTGATTTATTTTAATTTTTTCGTTATTAACTCCACTTTGTCGCTTCTCTAGCAGTCGATTAACTCTGCCCTTTTATGTTTTTCTAATTCTTTGTCTGTCGTTATTTTCATTAGCATGCTGCAACAAAATAAAAATTTAAAAATATTTATAATGTTACGTCCGGGGTTTTTTGAGTGGCGCAATTTCGCGAGCTGTCAACCGGCGGACGTAATTTGTACCGAAAAGTCGAGAATTAAACTTCGGTAACTTCGGTAAACTTGAATAGATTTTATAGTCACGGGCCGAGCGAAAACTCGTGACGTTTAGAGGAGATAGGCTTTATAAGTTTTACGCGGATAACTATCGATTTTTTTTTGTATAAATTAATGACGTTGAGGGAAAGACGATTTTGACAGGGAAGCCCTTTTCTTTTGCGGGCGGAAAATAGGCAGGATATTTTATAGAGGAAATCTTATGACAGGCAACGCAGGAACCTCAGCCGAGAATCGCCGCTCTGCAGGGCGCTTAACGGAGAGGGGTTTAGAGTCGGAGGGACCCGTGCCTCGCCCTCTGTGAGGGGCGCGCTGCTCGGGGGGTTAGGAGGAGATTTTTTTGAGGAACGATCGCGAACACGTATTTTGGCGGACGGGGAGACACTTACACGAGTCACAGGCACTTATGCACAAAACGTCGGGCGGCGGAAATAAATCGGTTGCACTCACCGTATTTAAACACTATATTCACAATACTGTTTATTCAGTCTGTTAAGTCCGTTCGGACAGATGCAGTTTCACAAAACTTTAGTTTATTTTGAATAGCGCAGTCGAAATTGTCGATCAACTATCGAAAGGCGACGTGTCGCATACAGCGGAACGGAATATACGTTAAAACAATTAATAATTAAAGTGACACGCAAGGAAAGAAAAGAAAAGAAAATTTTGACACAGAATATCGTTGCGATATTTGATCCGGGAATTCTGACTGCAATCAGTGGTCTGAATTAAATATCGCACGCACAAGAGAAAAATCCTTGAGGAGGACTTTTCGAATTATATATATATGTATATATATATATAAAAAGAAAATTATAAAGATGAGAAGCGATCCGATCGCAGAAACTCAGTTCCCGGCACGGCCGGAAGCCACCCCGATGATCGCCCTTCAAGGGCGCTCCACCGGTCTGACCCACCGAAAATGCACGGAAACTTTGATCTTGCACGACACGGGCCTCGGAGGCTATGTCTTGCACTTCGTCACTATACGGAGACTAAGTCTCGAGCACTCAAATTTCGGCTAAGCTCTAATACCGTGAATCTACTCTCGAATTGATACCACTGATAACGCTGCCAAATTCCGAAATCGAATACGCGCGGTCCTCGGCGCGGGCCCTGTATATACTCTCAGCTCGATGGCCCCAAGCGGGAGGGGAATAATGATCGTAAATCATCGAGCTGTCAGCTAATTTGTTAATTAACAAAGGTATTGAGTTGAAACTTACTCGCTAAGTTACGATTTTAATTTATATTTATATTTTAATATTCGCGATTTAATTAAACGTCTCCTTCTATCTCAATTAACGATCTGGTTTTTATAAACGCGGATTTGCTCGCGGTACGTCGATCGCGTACTAGAACTTATCGATCGCATTCCTCAAGTTGTTATTCACATTCCTAAGTGCGCAAACATCTCGGTACCCGAATAACAACTTGCGAGGAATTATTCTTAGCGTTATACAATTTAAATTACATCCTCCGGTTATAATTTCAATCGATTTATCGTTGTTTTAAATGACGCGCTTTGCGGATCGCGCGGGCCAGCGGCCGTCAAACTCGCGGTTGCGCAATTTCTCGGAGAGCAGCCGCGAGTTTGTCTCGGGATCGATCAGAACGCTTTATTGCTTAATTATGTTTGGACTAGATTATGAATTACATTAGAATTTGTAATTAAGTTTATTAAGAGATGTTAGTGTTTTCTTAGTTTATGAAATTGAGTATGATTAATCGCTTCGGCGGTATGTTTCGCAAAAGCGAATTGCGCGATTTAGCGGGCGGTCGGTTAGCCGCGAAGCGGCTCAACGCTGAATAAATGTTGGTTAATTTTAACCGGTATGCTTTAAAACATTTTTATAGTAGTCCTTTGATTGATTCGCGATACATATAAGTTTTGTTTATATAAAAAGGGAAAATCGTCGGCGACGCGCTCGAGGCATTGAGATTGCTTATAGAAGGGAAAGCGCGTCGGGGAAAATCGATAGCGAAGACTCTCGAATTCTGAGAATCGCGCCGGTTTGTCAATTTCCGAACGGGCAGAGCGATCGTGAAGGCCGGTGCGAACCGCGCCGGACGTAACAATAATATTTGTTGTGCAAAATAATTATCCAAAAAAATAATTACTCTTTTATCCTTGACACGCAGAAATCCTTTTTTTCTTTAATTTGTAGTAATTGAATTATTATCAAGTTGACTCTATCCATTTCTTATGTATGTACCTCATTGTTATTGATATTAATCTCTTTTTTTTTTTATTATAACAGCCCTCTCGACAGCGGATTTCCTTATTTTTGAATTCACCGCATATCAAACGTTTTACTATTTAAAAATTTTTTATTATAATATTTTTGGGTGTTTCTAAAATACGTTTTCTCTTTTCTAATAAAGTTCCCTAGCTATAGTAATATTCCGCATTTGTTATATGTTCGTCAGTCTCTGGATGAGCTACTTTGTGGCCGTCAAGTATTATACGTTTATTTTTTTTCATTAATTTTGTAACGGTACGCGTTTTCTCGCTCGGAATTAGCTCGTCGTGCCAGGGTGAGAAAACGTGGAGACACTGGTTGGTTTCAAAATAAATAATTTATTCCTTTCTTCATATACACCAAGATGAATGGGTGTGTGTGTGTGTGGCGTGTATGCTCCGCCGAGCCGCTGTATGAATGTATTATGCGGTCGGGCCGCTGTGTCGGTGGGGGGGGGGGGGGTGATGTGACGATACGCGTACTCGTCACTCGCGCTACGGCCCTGGCGGCCACCGCGCGCTGGTTCGGCGTGCACGCCTGATCAGCGTGCACTCCAGTGCCCGAGCGGTGGGGCGACCCGAGCGGTGGGGCGACCCGAGCGGTGGGGCGGCCCCCACCATCCGCGCTCGGGGTATAAATAGGGGGCTCGAGCCGACACCAGACACCAGTCCTGTCCTGATCCTGGTCTCGACACGACCGCTCTCCTGACCACGTTGGGCGCTCCCAACGTTTCTTCCTCCGTACAGAGAACGGGTGCTCCCGTTCTCACCTGGGTGCTCCCAGGGTACGGGCCGACCAGCCGGGCGCTCCCGGTTGGCTCTACCTGTCATCTCCTGCTTCGGGGTCGGGCGCTCCCGACCCTTTCCGCCGTACAGGCAACGGGTGCTCCCGTTGTCAAGCCGGGCGCTCCCGGTGTACGGGCCGCTCAGTCGGGTGCTCCCGACTGAGCTCCTACCCAGACCACCTGTCCGCGTTTACTCGCGATCCGTAAGGCAAGTGTGCCTCCGCGTTTACTCGCGACCCGTAAGGCAAGCGTGCCTCCGCGTTTACTCGCGATCCGTAAGGCAAGCGTGCCTCCGCGTTTACTCGCGATCCGTAAGGCAAGTGTGCCTCCGCGTTTACTCGCGATCCGTAAGGCAAGTGTGCCTCCGCGTTTACTCGCGACCCGTAAGACAAGCGTGCCTCCGCGTTTACTCGCGATCCGTAAGGCAAGCGTGCCTCCGCGCGCTCCTCTTGCACGCTTGCCTTACGGGTCGCGAGTAAACGCGGAGGCACGCTTGCCTTACGGGTCGCGAGTAAACGCGGAGGCACGCTTGCCTTACGGATCGCGAGTAAACGCGGAGGCACGCTTGTCTTACGGGTCGCGAGTAAACGCGGAGGCACACTTGCCTTACGGATCGCGAGTAAACGCGGAGGCACACTTGCCTTACGGATCGCGAGTAAACGCGGAGGCACGTTTGCCTTACGGATCGCGAGTAAACGCGGAGGCACGCTTGCCTTACGGGTCGCGAGTAAACGCGGAGGCACACTTGCCTTACGGGTCGCGAGTAAACGCGGAGGCACACTTGCCTTACGGATCGCGAGTAAACGCGGACAGGTGGTCTGGGTAGGAGCTCAGTCGGGAGCACCCGACTGAGCGGCCCGTACACCGGGAGCGCCCGGCTTGACAACGGGAGCACCCGTTGCCTGTACGGCGGAAAGGGTCGGGAGCGCCCGACCCCGAAGCAGGAGATGACAGGTAGAGCCAACCGGGAGCGCCCGGCTGGTTGGCCCGTACCCTGGGAGCAGCTCAGGTGAGAACGGGAGCACCCGTTCTCTGTACGGAGGAAGAAACGTTGGGAGCGCCCAACGTGGTCAGGAGAGCGGTCGTGTCGAGACCAGGATCAGGACAGGACTGGTGTCTGGTGTCGGCTCGAGCCCCCTATTTATACCCCGAGCGCGGATGGTGGGGGCCGCCCCACCGCTCGGGTCGCCCCACCGCTCGGGTCGCCCCACCGCTCGGGCACTGGAGTGCACGCTGATCAGGCGTGCACGCCGAACCAGCGCGCGGTGGCCGCCAGGGCCGTAGCGCGAGTGACGAGTACGCGTATCGTCACATCACCCCCCCCCCCTTTTAGGAACGGAACTATTTACATATATGTACAGGTCTTGGACTAAACGCTATTTATTACTACGCTTACATATGTTACCTTACCGGCGCTGACATGATCGTAAGTTGCCCTGTGGGTCGAATCGCAGGACCCACAGGGAGCCGCCGACGCGGGCGCGGTATTTCCGGTTGCGCACCATGGCTGATCGCGGGATCGCCACCCTTCTCGCCGGTGGGTAGTGGGACCCAGATTTGGTCCCGCAGGAGGGAGGTGTCAGAGAGGTGGGCTATCTCCAGGGTCGGGGGTGGGCAGGGGCCTGATGTAACGGGTGGCTGAGCCGGGGTCAGAGAGGGGCGACCCGGCGTGGCCGCGGCGCAGGCTGGCGTCCTGGGTAACCCCTCGGCGCTGGTCATCCGTGTTCCGACAGCGGTCTGTCCCCTTAGACGGTCGGCGGCCTTGGTCGTCAGAGTCGTGGATGTCACCAAAGAGGTCCGTCAGCTTTTTCCGAACGTGCGGTTCCATGTTCGCGGGCTCAGCGGATCTAGAACAACTAAAAATTTTCTCGCGCCGCGAGCTTTTATACCGGTCGCGAACGCGTTTTTTTTTTTTTTTTGTTGTTTTCGTGCTTTTCCGCGCTCAGGAATGCGAGGCCGATGCCCCGAACGGTGTTTACCCGTGGATTCCCCGAATGGCTGACACGTGAGGCTCCGGTGCGTTCTTCAGGTCCTGCACGTGCACGTGTCTGTGCCAACGCCCCCGGGTGTCGCGTAAGTCGACTATGACGGGGGAGATAATCTTTCTTACCTCCAGCGGGCCGGTATAGCGGGGGGCTAGTTTGGCGTTAAAGCCGGTAGCCTTTTTCGACAGCGGGTACTCCTTCCATACCAGGTCTCCGACGCGGGGTCTCCAATCCCGTCGCCTCAGGTTGTAGTGCGCCTCCTGTCTTTGGAACGCCCGGGCCAAGTTCACTCGTACTACCTCATAGGCGTCTTCCAGCCGGCGTCGGGTCTGGTGGGGAGTCGCATTCGCGGCGTGGCGTCGGTCCTCCGGGTGTGGGAGGGCGAGTTCCCGGCCGTGGTTGAGATACGCCGGGGTATATCCGGTAGCCTCATGTCGGGCGGTGTTGTAGGCGAACTGCAATGGTGCCAGGTGCTCGTCCCAGTGTCGGTGGTTCCTTCCGACGTACTGGGCGACCATGGTCTTGAGCGTTCGGTTCGTGCGCTCGACCGGGTTGCAATGCGGTGCTCTCACGGGGGTAGTCCGGTGCTCGATGCTGAAGGCCCGTAGGGTTCCCTCAAGCTGATCCGACCTCAGTTGCGTCCCGTTGTCCGAGATTATCTGGTCGGGGCATCCATGCTGGTAGATGATCCGATCGAGGATGGCCTTGGTGACGGCGGGGGCGGTAGCCCGGCGCAGGGGCTTAAGCTCCACCCACTTGGAGAACCGGTCCTGCATAACCAGCAGCCAAGCGTGGCCCTGGGTGGATCGTGGCAACGGGCCGACGAGATCCAGGGTCACCTGCTGCCAGGGCTTGGTGACAGGTGCCGTATGGAGGTTCCCGGCTGGTTTTGTCGTAGGCGCTTTGTGCGCTAGACAGGTTGGGCACTGGCGGACATACCGGGTGATGTCCTGGAACATCCCGGGCCAGTAGAACAACCTGGCCATGCGGGCGATGGTCTTGGCGACCCCGAAGTGGCCCGCCGTGGGGTCCTCGTGGTGCCTTTGCAGGACCTGGGCCCGTTCTTCCTTCGGGACGCACTGCTTCCACTGCTCCGACGGGTCGACCTCCCGAAAGTCCACGTCGTGCAGCAGGTGGCGAAACAGCCGGCCGTCCCGGATGCGATAGTCGGGGAACTCGGCGGGGCGTTGTCGGGTGCCGGTCAGGATCCGTCGGTACCATTGACACCGCGGGGCGGTTTGCGCCTCGCACACCTCTGGCTGGCGTGAGAGCGCATCGGCGACCTTGTTGAGGCAGCCCTTCCGGTATCGTACGTCAAAGTCGTACTGCTGCAGCTCGAACAGCCAGCGTCCCAGTCGGCCGGTAGGTTCCTCCAGGTGCTGCAGCCATCGGAGGGACTGATGGTCGGTTACCACGGTAAACGTGTATCCCTCGAGGTATCCCCGCATCTTTCGTATGCCCCACACTATTGCCAGACACTCCAACTCCGTGGCGCTGTAATTTTTCTCTGCGCCGTTTAGCGTCCGGCTGGCATAAGCCACCACTCGCTCCCCGTCGTCCTGGTGTTGGGTTAATACTGCGCCCAGCCCGTAGGAGCTTGCATCGGTCTGCAGGATGAACCGGCGGTCGAAATCCGGGCAGGCCAGCACGGGGGCGGAAGTCAGCGCCTCCTTTAGGCGTTCGAAAGCGGTCTCCTCGTCTGGTCCCCAATTCCATTTTACCCCCTTCCTGGTCAGGCGAGTAAGCGGGGCGGCTACCGTGGCAAAGTCTGGTACAAATCGTCGGTACCAGGAGGCCATGCCCAGGAATTGTCGTACCTTGCGTACGGTCGTCGGCGCGTGCCATTGTGCCACGGCGCTTACCTTGTCCGGGTCGGTCCGGAGGCCGCAATGGTCCACGATGTGGCCCAAGTATCGGAGCTGGTCTCGGCAGAAGTGACACTTTTCCGGATTTAGGCGGAGCTTGGCCTCCCTTAGACGACGGAACACCTCGGCCAGTAAGCGAAGGTGCTCCTCGAAGGTGCGGCTGACCACGATAATGTCGTCCAAATAAACCAAGACGTATGGGGCAAGGTCCGGCCCTAGGACCTCGTCGAGCAGCCTCTGGAACGTAGCGGGTGCGGAATGGAGGCCGAACGGCATCACCCGAAACTGCATCAGGCCTTTCCCGGGCACGGTGAAGGCGGTGACGGGCCGACTATCGGGCGTCAGTGGCACCTGCCAATACCCGTTCTTCAAGTCCAGCGTAGACAGGTAACGGGCTCCCCGGAGCTTGTCTAAGGTAGCTTGGACTTGGGGCAGAGGGTAGGCGTCCTTCTCGGTGACTTTATTCACCTGTCGAAAGTCTATACAGAACCGGTATGTTCCGTCCTTCTTCCGGACCAGTACGATTGGCGAACTCCAGGCTCCGTGTGACGGCTCGATCACGCCTTCTCGTTCCATCTTTTCCACCTCTTGGTTAATAATTGCCTGCATAGCCGGATTCCTGGGTCGGTATCGTTGCTTGATGGGCTGGTCGGTCTTAACCCGAATACGGTGCGATATTCGGTCGGTCGGGCCGTGGATGCCCTCGAATAGGCGAGTTCCTTGATTAGGAATTCCTGGAGCCGGCGTTTCTCGTCGGCGGTGCGGGCGGCCAATCCCTGGGCCACGGCTCCGCATTCGGCGGTGGTCGTGGTCTGGCGCGGGGCGGTGGCTCGTAGGACGATTCCTGTCCGGGCCCACAGGTCAACGCCGATGAGTACGGCGCCCTGTAGTGACGGCATAATCAGGAAGTCGTGCTTGAGCACCTTCCGGCCGATTTTCACTGGTAGCGTCATGGTCCCGGGTATCGTGGTTGAGTTCCCCGTCCGCCAAGTGAACGGAGCTTGTCCCTTGCTTAATCGGGAATCCAAGACTTTCTGCGTAGCGGGCGGTATCTGTATTGATAAAAGATACCTCGGACCCGGTGTCGATCAACGCCCGCATAGCGCGGTGTCGTATGCGGACGGAGATGTGCGGCCGCGGCTGGTACGTCACTCTGACGGAGGCGGGGTCCGGGTGGCGGCGGCTTCGCCCCCGGCCCGTGCGGCGTTTCCCGGCGTGGGGTGGCAATCACGGGTGAGCACGCCGTCCTTTCCACATCGGGAGCAGAATTTTCTGGCCGGTCGTTTGCAAGTCTACCCGAGTGTGTCCGCGCTGTTTACAGCGCCAGCAGCACTCTTCTCGGCTGTACGTGGTACTGGCGACGGATGGGGTCGCGGCCGGGGCCTTCCGTTCTGCTTTCCGCTCGCGGTTTTGCTTCTCGATAGCTTCATATTCCGCGGCGCGTGCGTGCAGGTCTCCCAGACTGGTGACGTCATCCAGTCGGATGTAATATTTATATTCGGGGCTCATGTTGTCGTAGAGCCGCTCGAGTTGGTCATCCGTCGAGAATCCTCCGGCTCGTCGCATGCTCGTAAGAAGTGCCGTTGCAAATTTATGGAAGGGTTCGTCCGGTTTTTGAAACCGGCCCTGAATCTCTCGTGACAACTGTGCGCGGTATCGCCGGGGTAGGAACTGGGCGCGGAAGTCTCTTAAGAAATCCTCCCAGTGGTCCCAGGCCGTGTGGTTATTCCGGTACCAGAGGAGGGTATCCCCTCGCAGGAGTTCTGGCAGTCCCAACAAAAGCTGGCCTCCCGTGTATCCATATCCCTGCCGTAATTCTTCTACTCGCTCTAAAAAGGCGAGTGGGTCCTTTCCGTCGAAGTAGCATCCCCACTTCCGGATCTGGTTATAACCTCGGCCGGGTTAGGCGTAACGGTTCCGGCGGTCCTCGTTTCCTCGGTCATCACGTCCTCGGGTTCGCTCTTTTCCATGGAGTATTTATACTCTGGGTTAGCGTCCACAAAATTTCGGAGGCGGCGTCGGAGAGTATCTATCGGGCCGTTTGGGTCGATCCCGAGTTTTCCTAACTCGGCCGCCAACTCGGCTTTCGTTAATCGATAGATCCAGCTCTTCATGAGCTAGGTCGGAAAACCAGTGCCTCACGGATCCGGTCCCTGTTCGGGCGCCATGTAACGGTACGCGTTTTCTCGCTCGGAATTAGCTCGTCGTGCCAGGGTGAGAAAACGTGGAGACACTGGTTGGTTTGAAAATAAATAATTTATTCCTTTCTTCATATACACCAAGATAAATGTGTGTGTGTGTGTGTGGCGTGTATGCTCCGCCGAGCCGCTGTATGAATGTATTATGCGGTCGGGTCGCTGTGTCGGTCAAGTAGACGCGGAGGCACCGTCGCCTTACGGATCGCGAGTAAACGTGGAGGCACACTTGCTTACAAATTGCGAGTAAACGCGGAGGCACGCTTGCCTTACGGATCGCGAGTAAACGCGGAGGCACGCTTGTCTTACGGGTCGCGAGTAAACGCGGAGGCACACTTGCCTTACGGATCGCGAGTAAACGCGGAGGCACACTTGCCTTACGGATCGCGAGTAAACGCGGAGGCACGCTTGCCTTACGGATCGCGAGTAAACGCGGAGGCACGCTTGCCTTACGGGTCGCGAGTAAACGCGGAGGCACACTTGCCTTACGGATCGCGAGTAAACGCGGACAGGTGGTCTGGGTAGGAGCTCAGTCGGGAGCACCCGACTGAGCGGCCCGTACACCGGGAGCGCCCGGCTTGACAACGGGAGCACCCGTTGCCTGTACGGCGGAAAGGGTCGGGAGCGCCCGACCCCGAAGCAGGAGATGACAGGTAGAGCCAACCGGGAGCGCCCGGCTGGTTGGCCCGTACCCTGGGAGCGCCCAGGTGAGAACGGGAGCACCCGTTCTCTGTACGGAGGAAGAAACGTTGGGAGCGCCCAACGTGGTCAGGAGAGCGGTCGTGTCGAGACCAGGATCAGGACAGGACTAGTGTCTGGTGTCGGCTCGAGCCCCCTATTTATACCCCGAGCGCGGATGGTGGGGGCCGCCCCACCGCTCGGGTCGCCCCACCGCTCGGGTCGCCCCACCGCTCGGGCACTGGAGTGCACGCTGATCAGGCGTGCACGCCGAACCAGCGCGCGGTGGCCGCCAGGGCCGTAGCGCGAGTGACGAGTACGCGTATCGTCACAATTTATTGAAGGAAATATTCCTTTCTCTCAGCACTTCTATAAATGCTTCGCGTTCTTTCCTATTGGTGTCATTTACAAAATCTCTGATATACGTTGCCGTGCCCCTCTGTTCTAAAATGATCACTCTATTTTTAAATGACTCATGCTCGGGGGGGGGGGGGGGTGTAAATCCGTCCCCGGATTTGCGACGAGCGAGATAATATGCGACGATCTCGAAGGACCAGGGGGGGGGGGGGGGGGGTGGTCCTCTCACGATTATTAAGCGAGCAACGAGTAATTAAGCGAAAACAAAGCGTGCGACTCACCGTGTCGGTGCCCCGGCGCCCTCCTGAGGGGTGTACTCCGCCGCTCTCGTCCTTCCTCGTGGCGGTCTTCGGTGTTGGCGAGAGGATGCTGGCAGGCAAGGATTGCGAGGCGAGCGTGCAAGCAAGCAGGCGGCAAGGCAAAGCAAACGTTTTACTCGCGCGCCAAATTATAGTCGAAAATCCATGATTAATTTTGCGACATTATGTTGACGCTGCTAACGCGGACATCGATTGTTTGAAACTAAATGTTCTCTTCTTCAAAATTGACATTTCGTGCACTTGTATTTGGCCTCTGCGTGAGTATTCATATGACTGTGCAAGGCCTTTTTAAATTTTATTATCTTGGAACATACATTACAGACATAATCATGTACGTGCATTTTTTTGCGATGTGCCTCCAAGTTTTTTTCACTCGATAAGCGAACTCGACAAATCTCACATGCCACATTATGTCAACGCTGCTAACAGTGCTAACGCGGACATCGATCGTTTGAAACTAAATGTTCTTTTCTTCAAAATTGCTTATACTCTTTTTGTTTTTGGTGCTAGATGCCTGCAGAGTGCAAAGGTGCCTGAGGTACCTGGTGCAAAATTTAGTGAATTGTCTTCTTGTTCTTGTTTCTTCGGTCGCGTAGAGTCTCTCGTCAAATAATAATCTTTATTTATATTATGAAAAGTGAGTAAATAACCTTTGCAGTTTTTTTGATTTTCAAATAATGCGCCGCACGCCATGCATTTAGTTCTTTGCATCAAACGTTCCAAATTGAAATAAAAAATTTATGATGCAGACATTTTATTAGCACAATACCAACAGCTAATCGTTTAAACGCTTTGCTGAAACTAAATGTTTTACAGTTCCTTATAGAATATAAATATTTTGATATGTACTTTTGTTCTTAAACAATTTGGTATGTATTAGCTGACCTAGTTGACTAACCGACAGATGATAAGTCAGTCAGTGAGTGAGTCGGGACATTTGTTGTTATATATATATATATGGTATATATATAGATTGGAGGTGTGCATTTTGGGCAACACTATCTGTATCCCTTGCCCTGCAGTATTGGAATTCCTCCAATTTGGTAATTTTTCTGTATCGTCCTCTAAAAGTGTTCCATGCATGTCAACGACACTTATTATCTTCAGTCCGAGAATATCTAAACACTAATTCGACATTAAAAATTAATAACCATTCAAAATTTTTGATGGATGTACATATGTACGTACGCGTAACGATTATGCTTGAGACGCACGCGTCGCGACAAGTCGCGAATAATCGTCATGATGCTGCGTTCAATTATAAAACTTATAACACACATAATGCTTATAATGTATAAAAGCCATATACATACATATAGTAAAAATGAATACGAGCTTAAAATAATGCGGAGCTCCGAATGTCGAAGCGTGACAACCAACATTAGCGGCAAAACTACCGCATGATGCGGTTATCACGTATTTATTTTTGTGATAACGTCCAAGCATCCTAAAAGTATATGCTTCGAACTTTTATTGAATTTATCTTACTCTCAGTAGTATCACTTATCCAAAACACCCTACTGAATCCTATGTTTTTTTAGCATACTAAATTTTTGGGGACACTTTGGACATTTATGCATTTTTTGTTCTCTTTCTCTTCCAAAGATCCTTCCTCTCCCAAAGATCCTTTCTCTTTTAAAGATGTTTCTTCTTCGAAAAATCCTTCCGCTTTTAAAGATCCTTTCTCTGCCTCATTTTCACTTTTGCTGCACTTTGTTATTATTTTATTTCTTCCCGACCTTAATTGCATATAATGCGTAAGTTCTTTTCTTTATGTGTACTTTTTATAGAGATGGAAACAGATATTTTGTTTACATCGCCTTTACATGTCGCCTTATTTTCCTCTAATTGTATTGGTTGGTCTAATAATATTTGCGCATATTCCATTCTTCATCGTGCTTACACTTGGGCATTCTTAAAAGAAAAAAATTTTTCCCCTGAAAGTATGCTATTTGTAGTCATACTTCTACATGACCTAACGATACATCGGAATAACAACCGATTCGTCGGTAGGATTGATATTTGATGATTATATCCGCACTCGACGTAGCATTCATATGCATGCATACCTACAACTTGCGTATCTGAAGAAGAATCGAATGGTTAGAAGAATTGAATGATTTTACTGCTCTAATCTCAGTCTCTCAGAATCGCTCAAAGTCGAAACGGTACTACAACGTGCAAGTGTGGTTTCTTTGATTACATTATCAGGCACTGATGAAGACCACATTTAAGGTCGAAACGTCTGTATTATTTTTATTTATAAATCTTATGTATGTTTGATGCACTAACAACGAGCTTTGTTCGCAAGCCCTTCTTTCAATTACTTTATTCATTATCCCATTAACTATTTATTTTAATAGTTATGCATTTTTCGAAAAAATTTTTACCAGAATAAACTTTTATAACATATATGTATATTAAACGTTTAATATTTTTCACCTTTGGAAAATGAGGTGATAATAATTGAATAGAAAGAAACATTGCCTTGCAAAGATGTCTGAATGTAACAAGCATGTGTTTGTGACCCTTCATATTCGAATTCTTTATTGTACTGTAAAACTTGGACCTTTTCCTCTTCCATTTTTTTTGCTTACAGATAGATTAAATTTTGATACGACGGTACATGTATGAATCTTTCGTAACAATTGTGGCATTTTCTTTAAAGTACATGTACTTAACGTTTGAAGAAATTTTTCATAACGATCAATTAGAAACGGATTATCAATTTTACACAACGTATTGCATAATCATGATTTTTTTGCTTGTGCTTGCACCAAAGATAATACATTCATAATTTTTATCTTTCACGTTCATTACCAAAGATTGTGATAAATTAATGTTGCGATATGTGTCGATAAAATAAGTTTTGGAAGAAGCTGTATTTCGCGATATGCCACATAATGCATGTAATTTTATTGAAATTTTTCTGGATTTACATTTGTTTTACTGATACAACATATACATGTGTTTCTTCTCCTTGAGTAGAAACACAAGCACATGTAGCAGTGCCCAGTTGCTTACGTGTGAAAGAACCATTAGAAGTTTCACGTGTCTTCTCTAAAAGACGAAATATTAAAAATCTGGACACCCTCTTTGTTTTCAACTCATCTTTTAATTTAACGACAGACATTTCTGCAGCTTTGATTTGTTCATGTATTTCGTCGGGTGAAATCAATGCTTACATAATATTTTTTTAATTTTTTCTCAGTTCAGTTTTTAATCTCATGGCTATTTCAACAATAGTTTGCAGGTCTTCTAATAACTTGGTCCGCGGCGTTCTGTAATAAAAAGTTTAATATTTATATTAATATATAGCGTAATATATATTTCTTAAAGAAATATTACATACAAATCCTGTTTATTTTTCTTTTATTTTCTTTTCCAGTACGCACGCAATCCTACCACTTGTTTTTATCCTAATCTTTTATTATTATATATTAACAAATGCATTAGTTTGATTTAGTATTATTGTATCATTTCTTCCTATAACTTAGAAGGGCGTACCCTTTTTGAAGAAATTATTGTCAAACGTTTTTACTAGTGTAAATTTTGGCTAAGAGTGTAAATTTTTGTTTAGGTTACCTTTTTTAAGGTAAATGTTACTGCCGCGTTGTCCTTCAATGGTATGGTCTTTTATCTATAACATAATAAAAAGAATGATATGCATCAAATATTTACTTCATTATATAATACTATAAAATATTGTGTGAGAAATTTAAAAGAAAAATCTGAATTGGTACACAGAACCTCGATATTTCACTTAAAAAACGCCCGCAAAAACCAAGGGATGAAATGGCTGATCGGTAAGTGAAATATCAAGGTTCTGTGTACATCGCAAGCGAGCAATCTCGAAATTCCCGAAAAACTCCCGGGAAAATCAAAGGATAAAATCAATACTTACATGTGTTTCTAATTTTTTTTAAATTTTATTTGCATCCTCCTTGCAGCTTCCATGATAACTTCTATCTTTCTTAAGCAAAAATTGGTCAGCGGCGTTCTGTAACAAAATATTTAATATCTATATTAAAATATAGCGTTATACAATTTCTTAAAAATATATTACACATCTACAAATCCTGTTCACTTATCCTTTATTTTCTTTTCCAGTACCTACGCACGCAATCCTACCACTTGTTTTTATCCTAATTTTTTACCCTAGAATATTTGCCAAGTATATTTGAAAGGAAAAAAGATATTTAGATGGGGATATTAAAATAACTAAATGAGTTATTTCAATATCCCCATCTAAATATCTTTTTTTATCTAAATATCTTCCTTTAATATAATTATTAAAGGAGCAAAATTGGGTCAAGGAGGAGAAAGAAAAAAGGAAATTTAAGAATTTCTAGGAGAAATCGCTTAGAAGAAGGTGAAATAGCTGGGAAGATAAAAGAGAGATAATGGTGAAGAAAAAGTTGCTTGGTAAAGGAAGTAAGATCTTTATAGATAACGATCTGACAACAAAAGAAAGACAGATAAATTATTTATACCACAGAAGCTTCTGTGGAATAAATAATGCTAATCGCCGGAACTCCTTGGAAAGCGTTAGAACACGTTTAGAACTACACGAGAAATATAATAGAACTCCTAGAACTGTCGAAAATCGGCCAGCGTCTCACCCATATATCCGTAAATGTGGCTTTCTCGGGATTAAAAATTGTTTTAAAAAATGAATAAATAATGCTAATCACCGGAACTCCTCGGAAAGCGTTAGAACACGTTTAGAACTACACGAGAAACATAATAGAACTCCTAGAACTGTCGAAAATCGGCCAGCGTATCACCCATGTACCCGCAAATGAGGCTGTCTCGGGCGATGCAAATTATTTAAATATAAAAATACAATGTTTATCGCTAGAGTTCTTTCTAGAACTCATGTAGAACTATAGACTTTTCAAAAACCTACAAAATACTGTACCGGAAATCTTCGCAGGACAAAGTGAAACGCTGCGTGAACCTAGCGTCTCAGTTTGCACTGTCGCGTCTTTTTGGCTTTAAAGGGCAGAACTATTAGTATAACCTATCAGGAACTCTAGAACTATTCAAAAGGAAGTCAGAACTTTCAATAGTTTTTCCGCGAAATGAGACGCTAGCTTCACACAGGAAAGAGAGCTAAGGAAAGAATTTACATGTCCATATCACTATGTGTGTTGTCCACACTCATGTCGCTGCTGCTACTGGCGCTCTCATTAATTTTTGATCTAAAATTTTTAAAATATTTTTTAACTATTTTATAAAAGAAGACTTTGCATGTATGTCAAACAACTCAAAATTTTTTATATGTATATTAGAAGGGATTACCGTTAACAGTTTGAGTATGATTTTTTGTCATTTAAATAATTACTTTTGGTGAATTACTTTCTGGTAAATAATTAATATTGTTTAAACAATTAAAGAAATTTTTTTTTTTTTTTTTTTGTAGCAAAAAATTTTGAAACTTAAAATACAATATTAATTATGTATGTTTTACACATAAAAAAAGTTTAAAAAATATCTTAATGGTTTATTTATATTTTATTTATATTTACAGCAAAAATGTCGATTCTGCATAAGGGATAATGTTAATTTTATCAACTTTATACTTAAATAACTTTAAGGGGTTCCGGTGGTGCACGCGTGGTGGGCGGTTGCTCCAAGAAGACATGGAGGAGTTTTGGAGGGTTTAAAGGAGAAAGAGGGGGAGGAGAGTAACGGGAGTGGAGGTGTGTGCAAGGGAGGACGGGAGAAGATAGAATACATGGAGGAGGGCATGGAGGTAAAGGTTTTCGGAGTTAAAAAGGGTTGGAAGTGTCTGGAGTAGTTGAGGTTATGTCGGAGCGGAACGAGGTCAGGTGAGGAGGGGAGAGGAGAGGAGCGGTACAGGAGAGAGTCGGTTGAAAAGGGATTGGAGGCACGCGTGCGCGGAAGGATGTAAGTGAGAGGAGTAGGGAGAGGAAGGAGCAGACCATCGAACTCAAAAAGCGCGTGGCGTCGAACTAGGTATGGTGAAAGACGGGCGCGGTGAGAAGTCGAACGCGGGTGGCGCCGCGGCGGAACGCCAGAGGCTCGGAAGAGCGGAAGGTCGAGACGGCGCTGCGTGGCAACAAGGTTGGTACGCATGCGGGACGTCGAGACGGTGTTCAGGAACGCAAGGCGGAAAAGCGGCAGGTGGCAGGCAAGTGTAGGCGAAGAATCGGCGAGTAAGCGACGTGGTTCGAAAGAGAGGTTACGGTGAGAGGTAGTTGTAAAAGCAGTGAGTGTAAAGGCAGGCGGAAGTAACGGTAGGAGGCAGCGGATAAAGAGAGAGAAAAGAGAGACAGAGTGGAAGGAAGAAGGGCCGGAAGGCAGAGTGACCGTGTGGCAGATTGGCAGGAGAAGACCGGGAGCGGGGAGAGACAAGGGAGACAGCAGGAAGAGGAAGTTGGAGGCGAAGGAAGGAAAGTTGAGGGTGGAGAACGGGTAAGAGGTGGGGAGGATGTGTCATGCGGCTATGAGTCCTGGGCAGGTTTGAAGCAGAGCAGGGGTTAACAGGAGAGATGACAGAGAGGATGGAAACTAGGCTCAGCTAAACGGAAAATGTGGAAGGAATAAGAGGTGGACGAGCAGGAGCAGAGCCCAGCTAGTGTTCGGAGAGCATGCCGCACGGGGAAAAGCGGAAGAGGAGGGGAAGGAATGGCTAATTAGTTTTGTTTTTAGGCAGAGTTGGAAGCGAGAGGGAAGGACTAGAAAGGTGATGGGGAGGACGGAAGCAAGGCAGAATGTGACAGGAAGCGAAGGAGGAGACAGGAAGAAAGTATGAACAGGAGCAAAAAGCCCCCGATGGAGGCTGGAAGCCTGTTGCTAGGAAAGGAGGGGAGTGAAGTAGGATGCGGGGGGGAGGATAAGGGATGGCGTGGAGGGGAGGGTGGGTGCTAGTTGTAAAGGGTCGCTTATGGCCAGGTCGGTGAGAGGATACTGATATTTGTAAAGGTTTGGGTACGTTCCTGAAAAACGCCAACTTCTGTATCCCTTAAATTGGGCAGAATAAACGTTATCTTATCTACTTAAATAACTTTAAAATTTAACAGATTATTTTTAATTTAATTTAGAAACAATTTACAGCACTTTCTGAATATATTTGAAATACCTCCAATACATCCTTAATTACAATAACTTTTAAACCAATAAGAGAATTGTGCTGAAATTTTACACAGATACTCAGACGTAATAATAGAACAATCTATGAAATTTTTAGATTTTTGGTAATGGTTTGAGATATCACCCATACATCCTTAAATATTTCATAAATAATTACCTTTTAACTTCTGGTGTGGATTCGCCAATCGGCGAAGCGCGTCTTTTTAATATTACTCTGCAGTTGTGCTGTTCTAAAATTTCGATTACCGATTTAGGTGTTATATTTATGTTACTCTTTGTTGCAATCTTCGCATTGTATTGTAAATCCCATTACAAATCTGAAACAGAAACCAAAGTATTTGCAACATTGGTTATAGGCTTATAGGTCAAAAAAATATAAATTTCTGTCAGAAGGAAACACCTAAGGGTATACTCGCAGACCCGAATTTTTTGACTTTGACTGGCTGTAGCTAAAAAACTGTCCATTATTTAGCTTTGTGCCCATTACATATTTTGTTCAGTAGGTTATAAGCTACAACATATTAAAAAATTAGCCGATTTTACCGAGATCCCATTTCCCATATAATTAGTACGGGGTTTTTTCATCATATACATTTCTGTCAAATTTGACTAAAATATTTATATAAAGGAAATTCCCCGATTATGAGCACATCTATTTTGTGTGATTGCCGGAAGTCTACACTGTACAAACGAGTTTTTTAGTAGATTATTTATAATCTGCCATCTCTCTACTTTCTGGCTGTTCTTCTTGTGATTGATCTGTTGTGGCAATCCTGTATTACAGAATATTTAATATTAAGTATGATACAGAAATCCTCTCAAGGAACGTTTACGAAATTGCTCACAAAGTTCAAAGAGAGAGGGATATGTATACAAGACAGGTTATTGTTTGAAATCAAATCATATCATGCTCTTTTGTGTGTGTGATAAAACTATTGGAAAATATTTCTCACCATGAATATTTTAAGAAAAAATTTTATGCGAGTTTTTCTAACACAAATGAGAAGAAGCGTCGGTATTGCTCAAACAATTCAATAGTGATTCCCAATAGTTCCTAATAGTGTTTTTCCGTAAGAGAGAGCAACCAACAAGACTTCTGTCAGCCGATTCAAACCTAGAGCCATCAGTATAAACAACGACTTTTTGAGGAGAGGCACTATTGAAAGACATAAGGTTAATAAATGCCTGATTAGGAGAGGCGTTATTCTTCGCTAACAAACCGGATGTTGTATCAAACAAAGTAGTGGTTAAGTTAAATCTAAGAGGATAGGAAAAAGTAGGATAAAAGTCCCAGATGTACAAACTATATCTAAAGGGATGGCCATCGGCCATCTTTTAACTATAAACGGAATATTTCTAAGAGCCGCATTAGTAGATAAACTGTAAAGATTATCAACCTTATTAATAAGCTTATTATTCTTCAACTGAATGGCTTTAAATAAAAATTTATCACACTTGTACGCAACTCTTCTTCTAAATGACTTTTGTTCGCCGAAAAACCAACAAACCCGATTAGGAGACGATTTAGGTAAACCCAACGCAATCTTAAAGGCCGAACACAAAAGTCTCTCAACAATAGACAAGTATGTATTAACCGCACTAATATACCATATTGCTCCCCATTCAATTGAGCCCCAATGGTGGCGTTGAAAAAATGTAAAGCCTTACGGGGATCAATACCCCATGTACGACTAGTTAGCCATTTCAATATATTAGAAAAGCACATGGTCCTAGTGCGTAAGAAATTAATGTGATCTCGCCTGAGGCCCACATCCATATTCATACCTAAATATTTAATTGTATTGAGAAAAGGGAGGAGGCCGTTAGCAACCTCTAAATTATCAGGGATAGTCATCGGTTTTCCTATAAAAAATAGTAAATTGAGTTTTAGGAATTAAAATATTAAGGCCCAAGTCCCACAACCAATTTTCAACTCTATCGAAAGTGCTTTTTAAGGTTGCCAAAATTACGTCAAGATTCGAGTCAGAACACAAAAAAGCCACATTATTGGCAAATTGTATTACTTTAACGTTGTGGGATAATTTTAAGAATATCCTTCAAATAGAGCTTGAAAAGATCGGGGCTAAAAACAGACCCCTGAGGAAGACCATTTTGGAGAAGACGACTCCCACAAAATCTACCCGACTCGTAAAAGTTTACATTTCTTGGACTTATCAGATTCCTAAGACATCTCTTATAGCCCAAAGGGATACTAAGCCCATTAATCGTCCTAAATAAAATCTGAGAATTGACATTATAATACGCTCTCTTTATATCCAGAAAAATCGCCCCAATCATTTGGCGCTGGACAAAAGATTTATAAATTTCCAAGTTAATGAAGGCAAGGCAATCCTCGCATGATTTACCTCTTCTGAAGCCGAATTGATAATTAGGGAGTATATATAATCCAATTCAAGATATTTCTCCAATCTTACTTTAACCAACTTTTCCATGATCTTAAGGATACATAAAGCCAAAGAAATTGGTCTGAATTCGCTCCTACTGGGTTTCGGAATCAGTGAGACATCGAAAAATTTCCAACAATCGGGAAACGAACCATCCTCCATAATTAGGTTGAAAATCTCAAGTAATTTAGTTAAAGCAGATTCAGACATAATACGTAACAATTGATTGCTAATAAGATCCGGTCCTGGAGTACTTTTAGTTTTTAGACATAATGATAGATTTAAGTTCGTCAATTCAAAATTTATCCTCAAAAATAGACGATGAAGGAGAGTCGATAATCTCCTCAAAAGAATCAGAAACCCAGGGAGGGAACAACCCATCAATCGATCTGTCAATAGCTAAAGATCTACTTTCAGAAGGAGGATTTGGTCTATTAAAATAAACACTCCTCTTAAATGCACCACTGGTATCCAAAAATGATTTTGCATTCCAGTTTATATTGATTTTGTTAATAAAATTATGGAAGTTAGATCTCTTTCTGCGACGGACGACCTTTCTACATTCGTTAGAAGCAGCTTTATACTTCGCACGATTCTCTGTTGAGAAATTCGACATACATTTCTTAAAAGCCTCTTTCCTGTTATCTTTCGCATCCTGACAATCCTCATCCCACCAAGGCAGATTAACTCTTTTCTTTGAAGATTTCACTGGATAGCTTTTACAAGCTCCCGAAGAGTGGTCGAATATTATAATCTCCTTTGAATCTATAATTTTAGCACCGGCACGCAGGGCGCTATCGATAACATTTTCATTCCAGAGTTCATAATCTAGCAGCAGATCCCAAAGTTGCAGAAAATCCACTCACACCATCATCCATCAGTTTACAAAACAGTGTTTTTTTAAGGTCAGAGATATTAAGTCTCTTCTTACTCGGATCAGTTGCAGGTTCTTCAAAGTAGTGATTAAAATGGAACTGAATAACAATCGGGAAGTGATCAGTACCCATTGGTTCGTCTAACACTTGCCAAGAGTAGTTCCAACAAACATCATCTGACACCAAGATAAGATCCGGGACGCTAATCTGTTCAATATCATCAGAGACTCTTGTAGAACAGCCATTGTTCAGAAAAACGGGTATGAACCATAGCCTCCGCTAAAACTATTTTATCCTGATTTGATCGAGACGAACCCCATGAGGTGTGCTTGCGCATTGAAATCGCCACAGATTATGACCCCCTTAGAATTCAAAGATGAGTCTATTGAGTGGAAAAAAGAAGACCAACCAGCCTCATTAATATGAAGATGAGAAGGTCTATACAGAAAAATGATAAATACCCTGTCTAAAGATAATCTATTACATTTAATAGAAATTATTGAACATTTAATACCCAAAAACTCAGGGAGATCTATATCAACAGAAACAGGATCTAACTCCCTCCTACAAAGAATAGCCGTACCACCACCTATATGATCTCTGTCGTTTCTGAACGTGAAAAAGTTTTTAAAGTAAAAATAACTCTGACTTTGAAGCAAGTTTCCTGTAAATAGACAATATCATAATCCCTTATAAGAGTCGAAAATTCTGGCTGTTTATTAACCACACTTCTAATATTTCACTGCAGAATCTTAAGAGAATTAGCGAAAAGTAATTAAATTAAAAATACTAATAAAGAGATTAAATTATTATTATTATTATTAAACTAACCCAGATAGATAAGTATTTTCTAATTACTAATTACTATCAATAGATTCGTCTTCAAACAGCAGTCTCAAATAATCCGTGATTGCCAAAGATTTATCTCCATTATTCAATTTAGAACAGTAAAAATTTTAAGGTTATATAAAATGACACCAGGACGTAGGAACTTTTTAGTAAGACGATCAACATCTTTAGAAGAACTAGAAACCTCCAAAACTCCAGAAGCCACCAAAGGTTGATTAAGATTAGGGGTCTTTAATGTTGTATCATGTCGGGACGAAGAGTCCGTATCTGACACACTGTTCAGTGTAAGATTTCTAACCCGCTTGAGAGGAGGGAATTCATCCTGGGACAGACGAAACGGAGTACGCTCCAATCCCCTCCCCGAACCGACCTCAGCACCCAAAGCTTCAAAGTTCCAGCCACCAAATGCGGCAGATCTAAACAGCTTTTCCGCCTGATTGCAAGAGGTAATCTTTTTCGAAAAAATCAGATTCTTTGCCCTAAATTGGGAAACATTAGCTAGTGCCATTACTGTATTAATCAGCTTAAACTTCATATAGATAGGGCATGAAATATCAAAAGAAAAATGATTACCCCTACAGTTAATACACGATTGGTTCAAGTTCGACTTATCACACATATTAGAGGAGTGGTTATCACCACAATATCCACAGGTTAATTCACCTCTACAAAAGGCCGAAGAATGCCCCCACTTGGAGCAATTTGTACATCTTCGAACTTTATTAATAAAAGGGTGTACTTTACATTTAACCTTATAAAAAAGTATCGAATCCGGAAGTAAGTTAGCCACAAAAGTGATTTTGACAGAGAAGGAGTCCTTAAGTTCATTATTATCTTTTTTATCTCGAAACTTCAATCTCTCAACAGAGTGAATATTTATAGATTCCCCCAAAAAGGAAAGATTCTCTGCTATTTCCTTCTCTGAAAAGGAAGGGCCAACACTTCTAATTACTCCGGATTTAAAGATTTTATAATTGGGAATATATGCCACCCGGAAGGGGAGGCAATACGCCCCTTGATACAACCATTCTGTTGGCATCCAGGAAGTTATTAAAATCTATACAAATTATGTTTTTCCCCAGTTTCCTAATAACAGAAATATTATGAAAATTTTCACATATAGATTTCCCAATACTCATAGGATGTAAATTGCCAATATTACCAATATTGGAAGCCGACGAAGTGTCCGAAGCAATAGATTCAATATGCACCGAAAAAGGGGCTACACTATAATTATTGTATTTATTACCCTTTTGCGAGGCAATAAATTGAGTTCTTTTCTGAATCACCGAAGTAGGAGAGTCCTCAGTCGGGCGAATAGTTTTATTTAGTAGGGAAGCAGAGGTATCCAACGTATCAACATCCATCACGTTATTATCCGGCTCATTAACTTTACTACTACCTAAAGGAATATTACGCGGACTCGTATTATATCGAGATTTTTTTGCCCTCTCCTTGATAGAATTTGGGAACTTATTCTTAAAAGAATTATTCTTTTTATTTCCGTTCTTAGGCATAATGGAAAAACAAATATTCCAATTAAATTTCGTAATAAAATATCACTATGTATTAGAAAAATAAATGAAGCAATAAACATAAAATACTAATATTAAAATAAAAAAAAGCGCTATAAAGAAAATTACTTAGAAGATACTATAATATTCATCCGATATAAGAGTTCAAAGTAAGGCATACAAATATGTTATGAGTATTCAGAAAAAAGTAAACAGCTATAGAAATAAAGCAAGTAAATACTAGATGTGTATTATTGATTTAAGCTAAGCATCAAAATGTCAATATCAATACTATTCATAAGAAACCAACGTTCAAATCAGCTAACGGAAATTCAAATTCAAATTCGAATGCTGAAAACACAAGTAATACACCTTACATAAATAATTATCAATAAACAAAACTTTATTCAAGGATTGCACAGTAAAACGATGACATAAAAGAAAACAGAACGAATCACAAGCACCGCAACTCGCGTAAACAAAAACC
This sequence comes from Leptothorax acervorum, assembly GCA_035220615.1. Lineage (NCBI taxonomy): Eukaryota > Metazoa > Arthropoda > Insecta > Hymenoptera > Formicidae > Leptothorax > Leptothorax acervorum. Next base: position 212,275 of record JASTWQ010000241.1, on the reverse strand, counting down.
GAGATTTGACTCGCGCATAAAAATTAAATTAACTAGATTACTTAATAATTTAAAGATTTGAACAAAGTAAAAAACGAAAATCGCAAAAAGACTGTTATTGTATGTGATTTGAAAGGTAGTACAATATAAGTAGTGAGAGGGAAGCTCTGGCCTGTCAAAACAAACCCCCAGCACCGCCCCCTTTAGCGCCAGGGGCGTGGCCAGACGGTCTGACCACGTGACGTCAGAGTGCTCTGATTGGCTGACGCAAGAGGGGAGGGGGTAATTGTTAATTAAAAGGCGCGTTCTGATTGGCGGGCCAGGGCTTCCCCGGGTTCTGATTGGTTTTCCCCCTAACCTAACCTAACCTGTCTGGAGGCATTTTGAGGGTAGCACGTGGTGGACGATGCTCAAAGATGGTGGAATTTTGGGTTAATACGTGGTGGAGGACATTAAAGCTGCGCAACAAAGATGGCAGAATTTTGGAGTAGCATGTGGTAGACGACGCTGAGGCAGCACGACAATATGGTGGAGGTCGACGAGAGATTTCGAGAGTGACCACGAAAGGGAGGGGGGAAAAATAGAAATGGACATGTTCGCTTCTCTTCGCGTTGCGAGACACGTGGCCGAAAGTGGCTCCTTCGAGAGGGGGGTGGGGGAAGTCGGGACGGAACGGTGAGCGCAAGTCGCACTGCGGTGAGCCGCAACTGGTTTTTTTTTTTTCTAGCAAAGGGTTTATGACTGAGTATGGGGAGAGGAAAACAGGAACGAACAGGTTCGTTTTGTTACGTGACTATTCTGTTTTAAAAAAAGTATTCCTGAAATGTAAGAAAAATAGGAATAAAGAGAAATAGACGTGAGTTAAAGTTACAAAAATGTTTTATTACATTTAAATCTTTATAGGAAAATAATACAATTTAGTCGTTTATAAAGTAAAGTTGCATAAAAAAGTTATTCAAATAATATTATTATAAAAATTATGATCCGCGATTCGACAAAATTATACGTCGGATTTCGTTGAAGCGCAGCGAAGTTAATTCTAAAAATACTATAGTAAAATACATATCGAGGAAAGTTAGATCACTTAATTGCGTACATACATTACGCTCGATGTCGTTGAAATTTCCTCTAAGCGTTAATCTCACAATATCGTCATTTATGTAGCCTCTAGGAAGATTCATCTCTATTTCATTAATTACATAACGCGCACAATCGTTAACACTATTCGCCACAGATTTTAAATGTACATACTAAATGTGCATCGATGCATTTCGCAATGTTTCTCAGTCCGCGAAATGTAGGCTTCTGCATCACAATTACCACAGCATACGTTTTTCGTTTCTTCGCTGGCGGAGAATCTGCAGCCTCCTTGTCTCCTGTTCGATGTTCTTCGCCACCGGAAGTTACGAAAGAAGTATTCTCTTCGTTTTCCTTATACACCACCAATATAGACCTTGCTCCGTAGGCCGTGGTAAAGTTGATGGAAATATTGTTAATTGAGATGGAGTCTGGCTTTGATTTTGTTTCTTCACTTAAATATTCGTTTGCGAGTCCCATGTTATCTTGAAATTGCAGCCATGATTTCTTGTCGAAATAAACTCCGTCTGCGTGGTTGCCGGTTAATTTTACCAGCGGCACGAAGACTCTCTCGCTTGTTGTTTGCAATCCCACATGAATCCTCCTCGTATGGGAAGCGTTGAGTTGGAGTTAATAACGAAAGAATTAAAAGAAATCAAAGAAAGAAAGGATGAGTAAGCATGAACTCAACAATGAAAAAGTAATTATTTTTTTAAATAATTATTTTACACGAACAAATATTATAAAAAATATACGTGTGGCCTCCACGCGCGGCAGAAGTGAAACTTCTTAGCTGTGAGGAATAGGATAGTATCTCGTTTATAGTATCTGAATTAATGCTTATGTAATTCAGAAATCAAATTTTAATTATAAATTAAAGCGGATGCAATTCACAAATAAAAATTGATTTGTGTATTGAAACCTGTATAACTCACAAATCAAATTTTAATTATAAAAGTGAAGTTTCAGGTTATGAGAAAAATTTGCTCATATATAATTATATATGGGCCAACTGTTGCCAACTGTTACATTTATATACATATAATTACATATAGACAAATTTTTCTCATAACCCGAAACTTCACTTTTATAATTAAAATTTGATTTGTGAGTTATACAGGTTTGAATACACGAATCAATTTTTATTTGTGAATTGCATCCGCTTTAATTTATAATTAAAATTTGATTTCTGAATTACATAGGCATTAATTCAGATACTATAAACGAGATACTATCCTATTCCTCACAGCTAAGAAGTTTCACTTCTGCCGCGCGTGGAGGCTACACGTATATTTTTATTTTACTTTTCGCGACGGACTTCCATAAAGGTGCGCCTACATCTATCGTAACGCTGCGATCGTGGTCGTAAACAAAGAAACTCTCGTAAACAATATATATATCTTAATATATCATATAAACACACTTTTCTTCGCGCGTCGAGAAGGCTGACAGATTAAGTTACTGTTGTAACGGTAGACAAGCGTTGTAATCGTCAGAGTTCAAGTTGAATCAACTCTTCGATGAGGTTACGATAACTGTCACGACGAGCATTGCGATCGTCGTAAGTGGTCGTAAGGAGCTTACGATAATCATTTACGATAGATGTAGACGCACCTTAACGCGAACGCGTAACGCGACGCACCGAATCGCTTTCGTAGAAGGTTTGACTTTTTGTGACGGACTTCCATAACGCAAACGCGTAACGCGACGCAACGAATCACTCCCGTATAAGTTTCGACTTTTCGTGACGGACTTCCATAACGCGAACGCGTAACGCGACGCTCCGAATCACTCCCGTAGAAGGTTCGACTTTTCGTGACGGACTTCCATAACGCGAATGCGTAACGCGACGAATCGAATCACTCCCGTAGAAGGTTCGACTTTTCGTGACGGACTTCCATAACGCGAATGCGTAACGCGACGAATCGAATCACTCCCGTAGAAGGTTCGACTTTTCGTGACGGACTTCCATAACGCAACTTCCGTAACGCGACTTCCGTTACGCTTTCGGTTCGAATCACCCTCCGTGCCCTAAGAAGTTTTACTTCAATAATTTAAAATTTTTATTTTGCAGCATGATATTAGAACTAGAAACAAAAGAAAAACCTGAGGAAAACAAAATATTAGAGTTACGCGATTTTCTTACAAGCACAACTATTCTGCCCCCGGGAGTAGAAGACATACGCAGGTAACATAATGCACCCCACACTAAAAAAAATTATACTGGGTCAAAAAAAACCCATATGTAAGTAAAATTACAATTTTTTCAGTGTACTGCTCGATGAATTTAACGCATTGAGTCCATATGTTGTCGATAACAGCATGTGATAATGTTCGTTTCCTCCCTCGAAATCGCGTCCCTTATCGGGAATATTGCGTACGACATGCTTTTCAGAATTATTAGCGTCTTTATAACTGGCCATTGTGCTTATTTCTTCCTAATACTGGCTGACGCTAATCGAAGACAGGTGAGAATGGTGTACTTTTTCACTGGCGATGTTGTCGCTTCAAAGGATGAGACTCAAGTGAATTCGACTTCGTGACACTAGTCAAAACGTTAACTTCTTCTGCGTCGTTTTAGAAAAATTAGCCTGCGCGCGCAGATAAAAAATTAAAAGAATCCAGATTTTTCTAAATTTTTCTAGAAGTAGTCTTCATGAAGTAACTTAAATTATTTACGAGATAAAAATTAAACTACAAATTCTGTTTCTAAGTTGTACAGTGTCATAAAAGGATTTGTTGATAAATAATCGGCTAAAAATTTATACAAAAATAAAATAATTAAAAATTTAAAAAATTTCAGTTTATCATACGAGGTAAGTAATATGAAACAGAGTTTAAAATATTTCTCAGAAATAAATAAACAGAAAAAGAGTCAAACTGTTCCTTTTATGGTAAGCCAATAAAACAATAAACATTTTAGAACAAATTGGTCTGTGCGTCACCTTTAAAATATTTCTACGAAATAAAGCAATAAATCCTTCAAATTATATGATAAAATATAACAAACTAGAAATTATTCAATAGAAGACTCTTTTGTAAGTCTTTACATAGATTTTTTGTGAGCAAGGCAGATAAGAGTTTAAGAGATGCCAACTTTTCTCGAAAACTTTTTCCATGCACAAAAAATTAAACCATTCCTTTTCTATAGTAAATCAATAAACCAATAAACATTTTAGAACGAATTAGACTATGCGTTACCTTAAAAATATTTCTACGAAATAAAGCAATAAATCCTTCAAGTTATATGATAAAATATAAAAAAGTAGAAATTAATCAATGGAAGTCTCTTTTGCAAGTCCTTACATAGATTTTTTGTGAGCAAGGCAGATAAGAGTTTTTGAGGTAAAATACTATATGGCAATATCCACCAAGCCAGGGTGCTGTGGGCTAATCACCCGCACATCTGAATTTAAAGCGATTACTGAAACCTTCTTGGAGGCCCTATGCTCTGCGAGGAGTGAAAGGAACTATATATATATATATAATATATATGTGTGTATATATATATTATTATTTAATAATACGTTTTGTCTAATTTATTTTCGTATAATAAATGATTGTCGCAAGAAGATGCTTATTTCCTGTTTGAGTCATTTATTTCGAACGTATGTAAAGTCGAAATAATGTTTTATACCATACTCGAAATAAGAAATTCTCGTAGAATTTTTTCCTACATTTCATCTTGGTCAAAGTATCAAAATCGGGGAACTGTACATAATAGTTTCCGTGAGGTCCAGTTTTGCACTGATCCCGCCTCGTCGTGCAACCGCCATTAAAATCACTGAAATGCGATTAAAGTTACGCTTCGTTCCGCTCCGACGAAGTGGACTATACTTTGCACCGATGCGCGAGTTCTTCATACAATATTTATCACGGCGTGCCTGCATTTCGAATGGATAGATTGCTATTGTAGCCTTACCATGGTAAAATACAATGACCAACACTGTATAATAAATAACTTAAACAACTTTTCTCGAAAAATTTCTCCAAGCACAAAACATTAAGCCGATCTTTTTTTATGAGTCACCATCAAAATATTCCTACAAAATGAGACAATAAATCTTTCAAATTATATGATAAAATATAACAATAGAAGAAATTATTAAATGAAGACTTTCTTTTGTAAGTCCTTACATAGATTTTTTTGCGAACAAGGTAGATATAAGGGTTTACGACATGAGACAACTTTTCTCGAAAACGTTTTCCACGCACGAAGGGAAATGGAAAGCCAAGAGTGTGTTGTTCAATACCTTAAATGGAAAATTTTGTCTCCCTACCACTCTAAAGATCTTGTTAAATCTCGTTACTACGGTGATTGAAGTGAGGGATGCATATGGGGGTACGGAGGAAGATCCAGTGGGGCTTATAGCTGCCTTTCTACGTCGCAACACCGGAGGTGAGGGTAAGTGCTTTAAATAAAAAAATTGTACCTTAAAAATCTTTAAGTGACGATTAGTGTTAAAATTTTGTAATAATTTAATAGAGAGGATCCCCGTAGCGCATGTGCGTCCGTTCCTTGTGCGGGGACAGAGACGCCGAGCGGAGGAGGACATAGCCGAGGCTGTTGTACCAGCACGTAAGTTAAAAAAAACAAAATAAATTAATTATTTAAAAAAACGTATGTCACTAATATTAAATTTTTTATAGGGAGAGCTAGAATCGAGGCACCACCTGCGCAGGACGCTGACGTACCCGTCATAACGTTATATGGTAAGAAAAGTTATTTAATAATAACACGTGGTTAACTCTTATAAAATATTTGTATAATAATAAAACAAATATAATTTTGTTTTAAATTCAGAGGAGGAAGAAGAGGAAGAGGAGGTACAGGTAGAAGAAGAAGAAGAACAAGTAGTAGAAGAAGAAGAAGAAGAGGAACAAGTAGAAGAAGAAGAGGAAGAAGACGACATCATGTCGCTGATTGGTACGCCAAGCACGGCCAATTCGCTTACATTTCCGCCACGTAAGTTTTTAAAAAAGTTAAGATAAAAATTTTTGTCGGATAATTTTAGATAAAAAATAACGAAATGTTTTATCTTACAATGAGTAGGTTGTTGAACGGTTTTTTGTAGGAAAATGTAAAAAGAACCTGTAATTGACGAGATGCAAATTGACATTAAGATAACAAAGACATGATAGGATGTATAACAAATTGTATAAAGAATGAATAGAGAGACTTACCGGTTTGTAATTTGCACAGATAGAAATGATATACAATTAAGGAACAGATCTGCTTTCAAATAACAGCTATTTGTTCGACTATCAACCAGCTGTTATTTGGAACCTGCATGTTAAAAATATTTTTAAAAGAGAAAAAAGTAAAGATAATGTAATATACGCAATTATTATACGTACTAGTTATAAATATCATACATGCAAGAGAAATAACCATGCATAAATAAAAAAAGATTGCATATTTCTCTCAGAAATGAGTTTTAGTTTTATTTCTATTTTAATTTCATTATTTATTTCAGCAATAAATTCAAAAGTTTGATCAATTGTAATGATTTTTGAACTAATTAAAGTATTATTTTCTCTAAACTATTATGCTAAAGTATCATTTAGAACTAAACTCTCATTTCCTCGTAATATTTACAATAATTTATTGAATGATTTAATTGTGTACGAAATGTTTGAAAAAAAATATTGATTTTTTTTTAAATCTAATAATATTTTTCAAATTTGAAGATAATATAGCTTTCAAGGCAACACATTTATGAGGCATTACATACAGTCGGTTACATAAAAGTTGCAACACTTAATTTTTGGATTGGTGATTTGTTTTGGCAGTGGTTTGTTGGATCGTAATCTCGAAATATTTGTGCGTTTCAAAAACCATCCAAAAATTAAGTGTTGCAACCTTTATGTGACCCACTATACAATTCTAATATTCACAAATTTATTACTCCAATTTAATACTTTGAGTGCCACGCTGATTTCGGCATTAAACTTAATAAATTTCATACATTCATATTTTATTGCTTTTTTAAAATGTCTTAATGATATTATGATTTCTTTAATGTCTTAAATTTTATTATTTTTAATTAATCTAGTAAAATTACTCCTAATCGGGGAAATCCGACGTCACTCACAAATGGATGATGAGATTTTCGCAGAAATTTACGCATCCCTAGATATAGGTGACATGACACTCAAAGTGTTAAAGCAAATAATAATTTGCCACTCTTTGATATGCAATAGCGTAGCTATCTTGTAATTGCATTGATTTGCAAATGTAATGCAAATATAAAATTTGCATTAAATTATTGCAAAGCCGAATCGATATTTTAAAAAATAGTTATTGAGCTCGACAGATTCTCTCTTTATATTAGTTATATTTAGAGACATATATATTTACGCAATTACTTTTTTGTGTCATACAATTTAACTGATTCATGTATACCGCGATTTACCTATATATTTCTTTCTTTGTAAGATTGGTTCTCTCCAACGCGAACGTAAGGAGAGAGTAGTACTGCAGCAGTATAGAAATTTAACTTTATTTATATATTACTATAACTATATAATAACAAGTAGTGTTATTCGCGATAAAAACATAATATTTATCTACGTATTTCTACCTATATTATTGACTACTAATTGACGTTAATATTATAATACTAGCTGGTTACACGGGCTTCGCCCCGGAGACCTCTCGCTTCTTTGTAGATATTTGTGCATAGAATTTGAAATTTATAGATGTTTGTTACTTAAAACCAATAAAATTATAATATTCTGTGTATATAGCATTTTTTGTTTTATAAATTGTTTCTGTTTTTCTTTAATTGGTTTTGTGATATGTGTAAAAAAAAAGTTTTAAAAAAATAATTTTTGCTTCCTTATTCCACAATAAATTTATTAACGAAAATAATTTTAATGGTAGGGGAGAATGGAAGAATTCCGAACATCTAAGGGAAAAGTTAAATAAAGCCGATAATTATTTATCAATTATAGAAGTCTTTATTTTAAATAATACTCCAGTTATTTGGTTACATTAAATCCCAAAGTTACTCTAAACTACAATAATTAATATTTATAGATTATCAACATAAATTTTTATTTTAAACAATAAGCAAAACCCGTTTGTAATTATCTCAGCTACGGCATTTTCCCGCGTGCGGCGGGTAGTTTTTTACAGACACAGAATTTTTTACAAACATGGCGCCTCTTACAGACACAAAAACTTTTACAGACATGGTGTCTATTACAGACACAGAATCTCTTACAGACATGGTGTCTCTTACAGACATAGGCCGGTATTCATACTATTCATAGTCGGATCTTATTTCAAGACCGTCTTAAGTAATGTCTTAAGACGCTAATACAGCTCTGTGATTGGTTCATGACATCTTAAGATTGTACTTAAAACGGTCTTAAATATAAGATCTGATTATGAATACCGGCCATAGTGTCTCTTACAGACATGGTGTCTTTTACAGACATGTTGTTGTCTCTCTTACAAACATTATATCTTTTACCGTCTAAGACAAACGTAATGTCCTTTGCAAACGTAAAAAAACACAAATTTTGTTAAATTATGTACTTTGCTACGGTATTTAATTACTTTAAATTTATTTTGACTCCACTAAACTTCAATTGTATTGCGCGGCTCTTCTTCGAGATTATATGGTAGATGTTTAAAGTTATTTATGGTTTTATGATATAATAGCATAGTATCCGTGCTTCGCAAAGATGTTCGCAAAAGTAAATGAAAACTAATAAAGAAAGAGTATATATAAATTTAAATAAAGCGAAGCGTGTTGATGTAGAAAAACGATAAAGTGAAATTCGAAATATAACATTTGATAAGGAAATAAAAAAGAGAAGATTGTAGTGAAAAAAATTACGCGAAAAATTTCTATGACTTAATATTTACGGATTATCAACATAAATTATAATTTTAAACAATAAGAAAAACTTGTTCGTAATTACCCCAGCTACGATTCGGCATTGCCCCGCGTGCGGCGGGTAACTCCCAATGGCAAGGTTTTGCTTTTTGTTTAAAATTGTTCATATTGAAAATCTATATTGTAATTTAAAGCCAAATAACTGGAGTATTATTTAAAATAAAGACTTCTATAATTAATAAATAATCGTCGGCTTTATTTAACTTTTCCCTTAGATGTTTGCAATTCTTCCACTCTCACCTACCCTTAAAACTATTTTCGTTAATTATTGTGGAATCAGAGAGCAAAAGTTATTTTTTTTTTAAGTAATTGTTGGGCTGACAATGAGTATAAAAAAATACATAAGAATTAATTTACAGGAGATACGAAGGGTTCTATAATTCACCCCTGAATCTAGATTTGCGCCTTTAGAGGTTGATTAGGAATCCTGAATTATGTTTTTAAGCAGTTGTATGGGTGACCTTTGTAAGCAAAAACCAAGTCGATATCTCATCGGGCCTAAGAGATATTAACGAATCTCTGAAAACACATTTTAACCCTTTTCACCCCCTTAGGAGTCGAATTTCTAGAAATCTCTTCTTAGTGGGTGCTTACGTAATGAAAGGAATACACTCCCCGATTTTCATGTTTCTATGGTCAGGTGTTTGGGCTGGGCGTTGATGAGTCAGTCAGTCAGTCAGGACATTTGTTTTTATATATATAGACTAGCTGGTTACCCGGGCTTCGCCCCGGAGGACTTCTCGCCCTATTGTAGACATCAGTTAGTTCATAGACAACAGAGGAAATGAACAATACGATGAAGAAATTTAAATCTGAAGCAATAGAATTGGAGAAAAAGTACGAACAAACACTAACATAATTTTAATTCATTTTTATCATGTCATGAGATAATATTGTTCATTACAATCAAACGAAAGTTTATTGGAGTCAAAATCGATTTCAGCCGTTGCGTCAAAGAATGCGGTAATCTGAGTGTCAAAGTTATATTTGACGATGTATGAACGAAGGAAAGTTATTTAAAGCAGCGAATCGTTTTTATATTGAACAGTCTTTTTATTATAGCAGAGAATGTGCTGTACAGATATTAAGCGTCGAAGTTAACGAAACAGAAATAATTTGTTAAAGAAGAGAATAGTTAGTATATAAAAAGTACATATTTATATGTACGATGAATAGTTGTTATAGGTTAGGTTAGGTGAAAGGGTGCGGTCATCTAGTGACCATTCACTCGGAGACCTGAGGTCCATTGTGATACCCTATTGTTAACCCTTGACCCGTCTTTACCACCTCGCGTTGAAACACTTCCAGTTCCGTGCAAAGCTCATTATATTATTAATGTCCATCTCTACTGCGTCTTCCAATCCATCCAGAAATTCTTGTCCCATTATCTGGAGGCGTCGGTTTTCTAGGGCTGGCCACCAGCACAGCAGATGCTCAATTGTTTCTTCTTCCTCGTTGCATACTCTGCAGTAGCTGTCATTTGTGATTTTCCATTTCTGGAGGTTTACTCCGACCGCACAGTTTCCTGTGACAACTCCCGCCGCTATGCAAACCAGGTTCTTCTTGTGTTTCAGTAGTTGCCCAGTCCTGTTGTTGTCTATCTTGGGCCAGAGATTTCGGGCTATCCCGCAATCATTCCGGTTTTGCCAAATCTCTTTATGTTTCTCCAATATGATTTCCTCTATGGCATCTTTCAGTGAACTGATCGGTGGTAGTGGGGAGTCTATTACCTCCGCACCGCTCCCGCCCGCCCCTAGCTTTGCCAGTCCGTCCGCACCTATGTTCCCTACCACATTTCTGTGACCGGGAACCCAGCGCAGACCGACCTTGTCGCCGCGGAGCCAGGACAATGCTTCTTGGCAACTCATAACTACCTTTGATCTCACTGTTTTTGATGCAATACTTCTGAGCGCAGCCTGACTGTCAGAGTAGATTATAACATCCCTTAATGGTTTGCCACTCACCCAGATTAGCTTAGCTGCCTCCCTTATTGCACAGATTTCTGCCTGTATGGCGCGGCAACCGTTCTTTAGTCTGTATGACTTCTGGATGTTAAGCGCCTCAGAGTAGATTCCAATGCCTGCACCCGTTTTGGTTATGGAAGCATCGGTGTAGACTGATGTCTCATGTTCATTTATTACCGAGTTATCCTCCCATTCCTCCTTGGAGGGGATGTGTATGTTAACACACCCCTCGAAGTTATGCCTGGCAACTAAGTAGTCCGTTGGACTATTCAAGTTTAGTCCTTTGTTACTGCTCAGTTTTCCGATCTCTTCCAGTATTCTTGAATGTCCGTAGTTGATCGGCTTCCAGAGATTTGACTCCCTGAGCCTTACGGCTCCTTTTGCTGCTTGGCCTTTAACGTACAAATCGAGTGGTTGTAGGTTTAAGATTGTCTCCAATGCTGCTTGTGCTGTATTATTCTTCACTCCTGTGATACCCAGGGCTGCAAGCCTTTGTACCTTGGTGAGGCTCTTTTTATTTACCTCCTTATTCATGGCTTCCCACCAGACTAATGCTCCGTTTGTAATAATCGGTCTTATTACCGCAGTGTACATTCAATGTATGATGTGCGGCATCAGGCCCCATTTTCTTCCAAACATTTTCCTACATGCATAATAAGCAATCATTCCTTTCCTCATCCTTTCTTCCACGTTTCTTTTCCATGAGAGTTTGGAGTCTAGGACAATTCCGAGGTATTTAGTTTCCTTTGAAAGTGTAAGTGCCCTTCCCTCCAACTTTGGTAGTGTGAAATTGGGTATTTTATACTTTCTTGTGAATAGAATGAGCTCGGTCTTGCTCGGGTTTACCCCTAGGCCATTCTCTCCTGCCCACTTTGATAGTTCTTTTAGCGCAGATTCCATAATTTCACTGATTGTAGACAAGTATTTGCCTGTGATCAGTATGACTACATCATCTGCATATGCTATCATTTTGATCCCTTTCTCTTTAAAGGTTGTTAGGATCTTGTTTATCACGATCAACCACAATAGAAAATAATTTTAAAGGTAGGGAATAGAGAAAGAATTGCAAACATCTAAGGGAAAAGTTAAATAAAGCTGACGATTATTTTTCAACTATAGAAGTCTTTATTTTAAATGATACTCCAGTTATTTGATTACTTTAAATCCCAAAGTTACTCTGAACTACAATAACTAATATTTATAGATTATCAAAACATGAATTTTTACAGATATGGTGTCTCTTACAGACACAGAAACTTTTACAGACATGGTGTCTCTTACAGACACAGAATTTCTTACAGACATAGGCCGGTATTCATAGTCGGATGTTATTTTAAGACCGTCTTAAGCAATGTCTTAAGACGCTAATACTGCTCTGTGATTGGTTTATGGCATCTTAAGATTGTACTTAAGACGGTCTTAAATATCAGATCCGACTATGAATATCGGCCATAGTGTCTCTTACATACATGGTGTCTCTTACAGACATGGTGTCTTTTACAGATGTTGTTGTCTCTCTTACAAACATTATATTTTTTACCGTCTAAGACAAACGTAATGTTTTTTGCAAACGTAAAGAAACACAAATTTTGCTAAATTATGTACTTCGCTACGGTATTTAATTAATTTAAATCCATTTTGACTCCAATAAACTTCAATGGTATTGCGCGCCTCTTCTTCGAGATCATATGGTAGATGTTTAAAGTTATTCATGGTTTTGTGATATAATAGCATAGTATCCGTGCTTCGCAAAGGTGTTCGCAGAAGTAAATGAAAACTAATAAAGAAAGAGTATATATAAATTTGAATAAAACAAAGCGTGTTGATGTAGATTATGTATAAGAACGATAAAGTGAAATTCAAATATAACATTTGATAAAGAAATAAAAAAGAGAAGATTGTAGTAAAAAAAATAACAAAAAATATCTACGACCTTTTTTTTCTACTTAAGGACCTCTTTGTAGACCACATTGGTGGTTCTCCCCTCAGGTGCTAGGATCACCACAGGCTGCTGGGTGAGCTCACCCTGGAGCAGGCCACGTACAACTGCCCATGCGAGAAGCAGTCCTCACTTAAGTCAATTTTTAGTTTTATAAATTGTTGTTTCTGTTCTTTTTAAATTGGTTTTGTGATATGTGTAAAAAAGAAAACAACACAACGATGAAAATATATCAGGATGTTTAATGTTTATCCATTAATATATCAGGGATAGTATGTCACCTTGAATTTAAACTGCAGTCGGCGCCAAAGGGGAGGGTCAATAAGGCCGTTTTTGCGCCCCCTCCTGATTCCATAAAACAATTTTTTTGTATTGCATGATCATTAGGAATGTCAAAAATAACAATTAGTTACAAAAACCTCGATCCATAAAGCCAAAGTTAATTATTAGTCTGCGTATACCACTATGGTATACCCACTGTAATACACCTAAGCCCTTTTTATGATAAGTAAACTAATAAAATATTTTCGCTTATTATAGTGCTCTACCACTATGTTAACGTCATTTTACACTACAATGTATCGTCCCCAAGATTAAGGTGAATACAGCTCATGGTAAAAAAAAAATTTTCTTTTACTATTTGATGTATTCTACAGGTTAATGACATTTTTTATTAGACCCTGGGATGAATCTCGCGGACACAAATAAATTTTCTCAGTATCTTCAAATAGAGCTGTTTAAAGAAATATTCATAATATTCTTAATCTCTACAGAGATCTTATATTATTGTTTAATTGCTTTATTGTATATAGACAATATTTCAATAATTGAGGGTTTATTGTGACCTATGTCAAAAAGAACAGATGATTTAAGTGATCATCTGAGTCTTAAAAAGTAAAAAATTTCTATAAAAAATTTGTGAGTTTGCATAAAAAGTTGCTTTATCTGCAATTATCCAAAAAATCTAAGACGTGCTACTCCAGAATTGAAAAAGAATGTATTCATAGAGAAAGCAACTTTTATGCAATTTCACGGATTTTTAATAGAGACTTTTAACTACTTAGACCTCGGAAGATCACTTGAATCCTCTGTTCTTTTTGACATAGTCACAGTTAAACTTCTATTATTGAAATATTGACTATAACAATAAAACAATTTGAGTAAATCTTGAATATAACGCTTCCCCCCCTCCCGATTCCTTTGAAATTTTAAAATTTGGTGTATTTTGGGTCGTAAAAAAGATTCTGAGAAGAAAAATCGTCGTTCATGTTTCGTTTGTTTATAATTAATATTTAAAATATCACGATGTCGGTAAGTATAAAGAAATGATAATTGAAACGCTAATTTATGGAAAAATCATTAATAAGGCAATAGTAAAAGCAGACAACAGTTTGTGCTTTTGGTTAAAGCAGAGAATACTTACTCTGTATTTCCACTATTTTCTGCTTTAACCAAGATTGTAATTTTAAAATATATAATTATGTGAAAGTAATAGGAGGAAATAACATGTAATATGATCTAATTATATTCGTAAATTATCTTTTTCTTATACTGGCATCGTGATATTTTAAATATTAATTATAAACAAACGGAACATGAGTAACAATTTTCCTTCTCAGAATCTTTTTTACGACCCAAAATACACCAAATTTTAAAATTTCAAAGGAATTGGAAGGGGAGCATTATATTCAAGATTTACCTAAATTATAATTTTATACAATAAACAAAACCCGTTTGTAATTACCCCAGCTACGATTTGGCATTGCTCCGCGTGCTACGGGTAACTCCGAATGGCAAATAAATATTAATATTAATTATTGTAATTTAAAGCCAAATAACTGGAGTATTATTTAAAATGCAGACTTCTATAATTGATAAATAATCGTCGGTTTTATCTAACTTTTGCCTTAGATGTTCGCAATTTTTCCACTCTACCCTACCCTTAAAATTATTTTTATTAATAAATTTATTGTGGAATAAGGAAACAAAAGTTATTTTTTTTAAGTAATTGTTGGGCTGAGTATAAGAACCGAAAGAAAAATACATAGAAATTAATTCACATGAGATACAAATGGTTCTGTAATTCAACCCTAAATCCAGATTTACCCCTTTAGAGGTTGATTAGGGCAAAATCCTGAATTATGTTTTTAAGCATTTGTATGGGTGACTTTCGTAAGTAAAAACCAAGTCGATATCTCATCGGACCTATGAGATATTGACAAATTTGTGAAAATACATTTGATCCTTTTTCACCTCCTTAAGGGTCGATTTTCTAAAAATCCCTTCTTAGTGGGTGCTTACGTCATGAAAAGAATACACTCCTCGATTTTCATGTTTCTAGGTTCCGGGGTTTGGGCTGGGCGTTGATGAGTGAGTCAGTGAGTCAGTCAGGATATTTGGCTTTTGTATTTATATAATTATTATTATATATATATAATTATTAATATATATATATATATAATTATATATATATATATATATGTATAACGTCAAGGAGTCAACGCAATATACACCGCGAATAATAATACAACTAAATTAACGCAAGAAGAAAAGCACGAGTAATATAACGCAAATGAACAAGCGCAAGAGATATCACACAAAAGGTATGCCGCAATTAAATCGACGCAACGGACAATGTCAATTTTTTGAAATATCTCATATTATTTGAGATATTTGCAATAAGAGCTACTAGGCTACGTGCGGAGCGGAGAGTTCTAACAAGCACACGGCAGTCTTAGAATTCGCCGCTCCGCTCCGCGCGTAGCCTAGTAGCTCTTGTTGCAAATATCTCAAATAATATGAGATATTTCAAAAAATTCATAAGAACATTTTTTGTAGATATTTGTCTGTTCTACAACTTTGATCTCTACAAAAATTTCGAAATTCATCGTATTTGTGGAGAAAAACGAATTTGTTTATAAATTGTTAATAAAAAACATACTTAGGGATAGCGGAAAATGGCGGAATTTGAATATGTTGTTCAGTATATTTTTCTGAACACAATGACGTAATAAAACCTTTTGTTGCAATTTTTTCTAGGTACCCCCCCTTTTTTCCGTTTTTTGACTGGACATGTCAATAGCTTGATTTTAAAGAAAAAATTTTTGTAATTTTTTTCCTCTGGTAGAGTTAAAGTATGAAGTATATACTGTAATATTCTGCTGGCGTTTTTTTTTAAAACAATTTGGAACCTACTTGTGGCTGATTTTATGAAAAAAGGCAAAAATGCATGTAACAATTTGTTTAAACCATCGTAGAATTTTCAAAAATTGTCGCAGAATAACGAACCAAATCGCATTAAAAAGCTGAAAGTTTCAACTTTTCAACGATTTTTTGATCATTTCTGTACAATAATTTGTTCAAAAGATATAACATTTTTTGTGCGCGCGTGCGACACTTCAATTTATTTGACGTCTGTCAGCGCTTACCGCGCAGCGTATATTTTGCAAAATTTATTACGTGAAAAGTATTGCTTGTACAAAAAAAACTTATAAAACATTTTTTGTTGATATTTGTCCGTTCTACAACTTTGATCTCTACAAAAATTTCGAAATTTATCGTATTTGTGGAGAAAAACGAATTTGTTTATAAATTGTTAATAAAAAACATACTTAGGGATAGCGGAAAATGGCGGAATTTGGATATGTTGTTCAGTATATTTTTCTGAACACAATGACGTAATAAAACCTTTTGTTGCAATTTTTTCTAGGTACCCCCCCTTTTTTCCGTATTTTGACTGGACTACTGAGTAGAAGGTAGGGTATGGCTTGCAGTTTTGGAGACGGGTAAACTTTCCCGAGCGGCTGTGCAATAAAGATACTCATACTCTATTAGGCCCCGGCACCCAACAATGGGGTGATGAAACCGAATTTGACTCCCCATCTCCCTACATAAATCATGTACTTTATAGGCTCGATTCTTAGATCAAGACAATAATCTTGTTCAAAATTGATCAAAGCGTATCAAAATGCCATATTTACATATAGCAATCATTTCTTACAAGATACTTATAGATAGATATTTGTTATTATTTAACAGTTTACTCTTGTAGCTGTATATATAAATATAAGATTTATCGCAATTGAAGTACAATGCTTGTCCCATGATTCATGACTAATTTTAATGACAGGTTTCCTGACGAATTTGGAGTTGGTTTATCTTAAATAAAAATATCGAGGCAATAATTGTTGAATTAAAAATAATGATTAATCTTGTAAATTGAATTTCTTATATACAGATAAAATAATAAAGTAATGTTTTCTTTACTTTTGTTAATTTGAAGTAAACTGTAAAGGAATTTTAATTCAAAATTTAATTATAGAAATATATAACTTTTTGAAATTGAAAAGTTATTGTGTTGACTTCTCAATATTTTCTGCGAAGAAAACTTAATTTTAAATTGGTCAGAGAATTAAAATTAAGATCATGAGTTGTGGGATGTCTTGTTTATTCGGAAGACTTGGCATATGTTCTCATAATGTAGTATGTCATAAATTGATGTATCTAGACAACATATTAAGGTGATCCTAAAGCCGTCTGTAATACCGCTTTTTTTCTTAGAGAAAATCTTTTAATTGGTTTTATAAAAATGCAAAATTCTTGTATAGAATTAAAGTACGCATCAAAATCTAAGTCATGGTGGTCGAATTTATATCGAAAACAAAAAAAATTAATATTTTTTGGTATACATGACGACAATATTTGCTTTGTACAAAAATTCCACAATAAATATCCACAAAATTAGACCGGCATGACCTAGGGACAAAATGAAATTCCCAGTCATTTCTGAGATCTGATAATCTCAGGTGCTAGGAATCGAGCGGCTCGCGTATAGATACACGGATCGGTCTCGCCGCTAATGCGTCGCTGGTGCGTACACATGGCGCGAGTTACTACCGTGTCTCTTGATAAGCACAATTTGACAATTTGGTCTTGCACGCTAGTAACGTGACGAGAAAAAATGTATCACTGTTGCAGAGATTTACAGGATGAATTTCTTGTATCAAGATTTATTAAAAGAAACAGATTCTTTTTCTATTAAAGATTGTATTATATTTTTATTATAAGATCTCATATTTCTCAAATGCCAGCTGATATTTACGTATTCCAATTAACAACAACGTTAAAGAGTTATAAATATTTATAAAGAATTATAAATGCGCAGAATTAAAGAATTAACACGCACACGCACACACATCTCGTTGAGGGCAAGGTTTCATTTGAGTTAAAAGGTTTATAAATTTTTACAGTTTAAATTATTTTTGGCATATAATTGAAGATAGACTATTTTATCCTTGATTTTAACTAATTGACGGATCTGACATGAATTAAAGAAATTTTTTATTATCTGAAAGAATTTATAAAAATTCCAAAATGTAGTTTACTAACTATAATTTATTCAAATGTTTGAAAAGTTAGGTAAAAAGAACTACTATAAAACATGTCAGATCTAGCTTGACATAAAACTGCAAAAAGTTATAATATGTTTTCGTAACTATAGTGAATAGGTATATTATTGTATATATGTGACCGCTTTCAATTTAATATTTTTATTTTTGAGTATTGTTCAAAACGACAGGAAAAATGCAGTTATTTTTGAAAATATTTGATAATCTCATTTTTTCATATTTGACACAAAAAAATTATTTTTTGTATAACTTTTATCTATCGCTTTGAACAATATCTCTTTATCGAGACAAAATATGTCATAAATTTCGCTTTCTTTATCTAGATTGTTCGACAATTTAAAACTTATTGATACTTGTTTGATTTGTCATCTATGAAGTAGAAGAATTAGCATGGTATGCTTTGATAAGAGTTAGAAGTTTTGTCGCATAATCTACAAAATTAGAAAAATAAGTTGTTAAGGGGTTCCTGCACCCGTCTGTATTACCGACGAAATTCTATATCTGTCCCTGTATACCCAGCAAACGAAAAAGGATTAAAAGATATTAAAATTTTTTAATACTTTTGAATCCCTTTTTTGGCGGAATTAGATGAAATTAGATGGGATTCGAAATGAGATGGTCCAATCCCATGGAATCCAAAAAAGAAATTTTCAATTCCATCCAATCCTATGGAATCCGTAAAGGTTATGGAATTGCATTGTGTTTAATTTTATTTATTTATTTATTTATTTATTTAGAACGGAATATGGTCCCTTTAGTACAGGTAGATATGTTACATATTAAAGAAACGCAAAATACGCAAAAGAACATTTATCGAAGACATTGCATTAATGATCGTTTGAATGAGTCCATGGCCTCATGAAAAAAATCCACATGATTGAAAAATTTATTCGCTAGAAGGTAGATTCGGTTTAAAGGTTTAGATTTACCGTAAGAAGTACGATGTGATTCTTCGTGGAAGACTAAGTTATTTCTGAGAGGTCTGGCCGGGATATGTAATTTGACGCATTCTAACAAGTCGGAACAGGTGATACGTCCGTTAATCAATTTGAAAAGAAATACTAAATACGTTCGTCTATCACTTAGTGATAATAAGTTAATCCTATCTAACATATAAACATAATTATGATCGTAATAATGCATCGGGTTCTCCGTATAATAACTAACTCTTCGAAGAAATCGGTGTTGAATCCTCTCAATTTCTATACTATATTTAAGATTGTAAGGAGCCCAAACTATGGCCGCATATTCCAATTGTGGTCTAACTAAGGCGCAGAACAGAAGTCTTAGCGTATCAATATTATTAAAGTATTTACAAGATCGTAATACAAAACCTAGTTTTTTATACGCGCAACTCGTGACAGATTGAATATGTTTATCAAATGATAAATTTGTAGTAAATAATACACCTAAATCTCGCACGATGTCTCTCTTAGAAAGAGGATATCCGTTTAAAATATAGTTATAACTATAAACATTTTTCTTTTTGCTAAAGTGGATCACGTGGCATTTGGATAGATTGAGATGCAATTTATTCAAATTACACCAGGACTCCAAGCGATAGAGGTCTTGTTGAAAGAGAATTGCATCTAAACGATTTGCTATCCGACGAAATAATTTTAAATCATCTGCGAATAGCAGAAATCTACTGTGTTCAAAGACCTTATTTATATCATTAATGAATATATTAAATAATAGCGGACCTAGGTGAGAGCCTTGAGGTACGCCGGAAGTAGCATTAATGACTCTAGAAAAGAAATTCTTAAATTTAATGACCTGTGATCTTTCTTCAACAAAACTTGATATCCACTTTAGCAAAGTCCCATCAACGCCATATGCCCGCAGTTTACATATAAGCAGAGTGTGATCGACACTATCAAAGGCCTTACTGAAGTCGGTATACACAGCATCAACCTGAAAGCCGTCCTCGATGGATGAAATTAAGAAATCATGATATAAGAGAAGATTCGTTGATGTAGAGCGGCCGGCTACAAATCCATGCTGTTCACCAATTATTACATTTTTAAATAATAGCGAAAGTTTACTAGCCACAATATTTTCAAATAACTTTGGCATTAAGTTTTGTTTGCTTATAGGCCTATAGTTTGAAACTAAAGTTTTATCACCGCTTTTATGTACAGGGGTCACAATAGATAATTTCCATGCTTTTGGAAAGACACCACAAGATAAAGATTTATTACAGATCAGCCAAAGTACTCTAGACAAAGTATATATGCAAGATTTGAGAAAAACCGGAGGGATGCCATCGGTGCCCGGACAAGAATTTATCTGTAGGGCATCTATACTATTAAAAATATCGCCAATATTGATGTCAATATTTGATAAATTCACATCTTGCTCATATACCACGTCCAAGCCCTGTCCATCTGAGGCAGTGTAAACCGATTCAAAAAAATCCGCAAAACAGTTTGCAATGGCAACGCCATTATCGATGTTAGAATCGTTATGGCGGATGTACATTGGCATCGCGTTAGTGGTGGTCAACGAGTTTATAAAGCTCCAGAAAACTTTTACATTATTTGTGACTGCATGTTCCGATTTCAGCACGAAGTTTTTAAAGCATTTAGAGGCTAGAGATTTACATTGAGCTCTTAGTTGAGAAAATGTCAGATAATCCGAGAAACGATTAGTATTTTTAAAATAATAATGAGCTGTTCTTTTGGCCTTCGTAAGAGCTATCAGTTCACTTGTAAACCAAATAGGATAAACGGACCTGCGCACCGGATAAATCGGAACATATGTCGAAAACGCATGATTTATATGAAAATATAGAAACTCGACAGCTTCATCGATGCCGAGGTGCCGCAATTCGTCGTCCCACCCGATATTTCCCAGATAATCATTTATGGCTACATAGTTAGCTTGTTTAAAATTCCATCTCCATTCAAGATCTGGCGGGGGGGGGGGGGGGGGACAAGCACGCCAACCTCGGCACCGATATTTCAATAGCTGGGTGGTATCGATCCTGGGTGCATAAAAGCCCATCGGCTGGTCGCACCGTCAGATTACGCAAAGTGGAAAAGACTAGATCCAACGTGCCGTGTGCTGCATTTAAAACACAATTATGTTGGTGGAAGTTAAATTCATTGAAGAAGCGCATGACCGTGGACGCCTGATCCGACAAATGACCACAATGATCTACATTCAGAAAACCATCATTATTATTGGGGTATTATTTACGCAGTAGGGGCCCCCCTCTTTTCTGCGGGGTATTGAGGGGGGGGGTCACATAACAGTTGTCAGTTGCTATGTGTGGACCAACAGCTTAACGTCTCTTCCGAAAGACGGAGCCCAGTTTCTCCGCATGAGAATCCCCTCTTTATTTCTCATACGGGGGGTGCAGTTTGAAATTAAAATTTTCTGTGACCAAGTGGATTCGAACCCGGCTTCCCGTGGTTACGAGTCTGGCGCTCTACCACTAGACCACACTGCCACCCATGCCAATTTTATATAATTGTCGCGGATTAAGTGGATTTTGCGATTTGAACTTTTTAATATCCCTCACCGACATAACTTTCCGAATCTCGCGGACATTTTTTGTTGGCGGAATCCGCACGTACGCATACATGTTAGGTCTTAATAAATTTCTACTTTTTTAAAAATTAACTAAAAATCATGAACTCACGTACCGTGAAAAGCTCATTGCATTGTTTAAGTCTGACCGATTTCCTCGTGTTCGGTAGAAACGGCACTGTTTGCCACTTTCTGCCACTGTGGCAGAAACCGAACACGAGAAATTGGTCAGACTTAAACGACGCGAGAATCGATTAATGCTGTGCAGGCAAGAGAACCGAACGCGAATACACAGCTCAAGAAATGATATAAAGACTAAAGATGTCGAAGGTACCGATACACGCGAAAGCAGAGAAAATCACATTCGCCGGACACTGAGAATCAACATAACGATAATATTGCCTACCGGCTACTGTCTATTGTCGCAAGCGTGCGCCCAATCATTGACTACTACGTCACGCGCAGCCGGGACGCACGTGTTCATATCGGAAACAAAAGCCTTATGCTGGGCAGGGTACGATTAGTATATGTTCTGTGAGGGTACGTACTCTCCCCCTACTATCTCGTCGTATGGTGTTTCAGCGCCTCTACTAGTTTACGCCCGTGAGTTGGAACTACGTAGCCAAAATGGTAGCCAAATTTGTTATGTTGTAAATATCGCCGGAATTCAATGGAATTCGATATATACATATTTATTTCCAAATTTGGGATTCAATGGTATTTATTTCATTGTCGGAATAGTCGGAATTCAATTGAGTTCAACACGGACACTTTTCAATCCCTATCCTGGCATTCAATGGTATTCATTTTATTGTCAGAATAGACGGAATTCAATGGAATTCAATACGGAAATTTTTAATTCCTAGTTTGGCATTCAATGGTATTCATTTCGATAACGGAATCAATGGTATTCAATGGAATTCATCACGAAACTTTCCAATCCCTAACCTGGCATTTAGTGGTATAATATTTTTGTGTCGGAATTGGATGGAATTCAAAAAAGACAAATTCTTTCCAAAATAAGGAATTCCATGATATTGAAACTATTTCAATCCCTTTTTTGAACAGAATGGAATTCGGAAAGTCCTTAATTGAATTCCTGGCAATCCCGTTTGAATTCTTTTCAATCTTTTTTCGTTTGCTGGGTAGACAATAGTAATAGACAAGGATAGACAAGGTTATAGGTTATATAATCTTTTGAGCAGCATATCTTCTTTATTACGTGTCTGAGCCTAATTCTAACTACGGTATGTTATTTCTTCATGTTATCCGTTGTCCAGGCTGGTCTCATTTTGTAACAAAAAATTGTAGAATGTTTGTATGAAGCAAATGTGTTGTCATGACTTAACGTGAGAAAATCTGCGTTTTTGAAATTATTTTTGTTCTTGACATAAAATCGACCAGCGTGGACATCATTAGTGCATATACTTTAACTTCTGAAAAGGATTTTTCATTCTGTGAAGCCTATAAAAAGATATGTTTCTCAAAAGAAAATCGGTAATATAGAAATTACAGACGGGTGCAGGATCCCCTTAAGAAGCTTTCGCGCTTCAAAAGACGTCACTCGCGTTGTCGCAAAGAGCAAAAAATTATTCGCTCCGTTTTATACGCTACGTGAAAAATAGAACTTTAAAAAGAACTTTAGTTTAAAATGCGTTTTTAAATCAACGATTTAGTGTATAGGTACCTACATATATTTGTAAAAAGAAATTTCCATATTGAAATGTATGACTTAAACTATATTTAAGTGTAAAGAATTGCGTTACCCACTCTTTGAAGTCCGTTATAATTTTATAGTAAATGCGCTTATATTTCTTAGTCCTTTGAATTTCTCACCTTAGCATTTGTGTGCAGTTCGTAAATACGTTAGTCATAGTGACGTTGTCAATTTTGTTTGCTTTTTAAGAATCAGTAAACTGCGAAACAACAAATATGATAGGAATCATTTAATCCCAATGCGAATTTTTAGAATTGTATTTTGTGTGCGTACAAAAACTTGAAAATGGCATGTCAAATAATCTCACTAATTGTAAGTTCTTACTGGTCGAAATTCGATAGGAAGCAGGATTATAAGTTTTTGTATGCTCTTATCAGGCATGATTACCTTAAGATTGATTACGTGAGACTAGTAGAACAAACTTATGTAGAAGAGAAAATTTCTCGATACCGCCAGCGATTTATGATAATCTGAGGGTTTTACATTGCATGAATCGAAACTTCTGCACGCTCTTTGGAGGACTTTCTCGCGTATTCGATTGCATCATATGAAGATATCCGCAAAATATGAAGATTGACCTTTACTTCGAGTTCCCTTCGATTCCATCGTTGACAATCTTCAACGTCGAGAAGTGGCGTTATCTGAAGATGACTGTGCAAATCTCACTACAACAGATAATTTTGATCGGTTTTTATCTCTTTTCTTCAAGCATTATGGAGAATAAGAGATTACTTCTGCGATGGTACACCTTGCTATTTTCAGCTTGGTTGTCTTCGAAATTTGTCCTGTCATTGGGACAGCTATTATTACTCAGCGAACTGCCGGAGTAGCGGAAGATCGTACAAGCGGTTATGGCCATCCATACAGAGGAGTCACATCTTTTTCAATTCTTCAGTTAACGTAAATTGTTGCAGCTTGTATTGGTTACGGCTTCGTATTGGCTGAGACGTATACATTCAACACACACGCATAGCCACATCGCCGGCACTGCACTGAATACTCACATTAGACACGCAAGAGTTGAAGCGGGAAAATGACATCACTTGGACATCCATTGCACATCACTTTCTACAAGACAGAATGAGCTGTTATCTGGAGGCACTAAATGAACGCAGTATACTGTTCAAATTGAGGAATGTATTCTTGGATGCATGAGGTCTGTTACGGATCATTTGCTTCTCAGTTTTGACAAGTTATCCTGTCATCTTCTCATCTTTGTCATCATTAAGCTTTATCACATCACTAAGCTTATGATCGACGTTTGTCACAGAAGAAAACACTACATGAAGGAAAGAGGAGGATGATATCACTTGGACATGCATTGCACACATCACTTTCTACAAGACAGAATGAGCTGTTATCTGGAGGCACTACCTGAAGGTATACTGTTCAAATTGAGGAATGTATTCTTGGATGCATGAGGTCTGCTACAGATCATTTGCTTCTCAGTTTTGACAAGACATCCTGTCATCTTGTCATCTTTGTCATCATTAAGCTTGTCACATCACTATTAGCTTATGATCGACGCCTGTTACAGAAGAAAACATTACATGAGGGAATACAATCTACACTCAACCTTATTCACCTGCAGAAATATTGGACTACGCAGAAGTTTAATGGTCAAGATACAGATACATCGGTGCCTATCTGCGATAACAAATATTCTGACTCCAGCCGACTATGGGTAACTTGCCTGAACCAACAGTTATTCCATTCAGACTTATTCTGCATATGGGACTCTGCCGAGCTCAGGATTTACCTTTGTACATCAAGGAGGGACACAAGGCATACAAGATATTTATTATTATTATTTTTGTATGCTTGAGTGTTAGGACCGCATCGAAAGTTCGTTTGAAAGTCACATCGAACAACACGGCGAAGGTTTTCTTAGCAGCATTATGCCGTTTTGTGTTGCGTAGAAGTCTATCTGTTCAACACAGCGACGGTGCCATCGCCGGTCATCTAATTAACGATCGGTTGCGTTGGTGTTTTAATTCCCCTGCTGCACTGCACTTTGGAGGCTTATGGGAAGCAACGGTCAAATCATTCAAGCGCCACTTGTATAAATGATCTAGCATAGCATTGATGCTGATCATGCTCTGCCAGGGCATTTTTTAATCGGCATTGTACTCATTGCCGCAACTATTATTAATTAAATTGTCAGAAAACCGTCTCAACTGCTGGTATCATTTGCAATGCATGTATCTCTGGCACCGATGGCTGCAAGAATATCTCCAGGAGATATTTTCTACCGTGAATCACAGTTGGTGGGAGACCAGTACATTTCCTTTCGTTGACAGCTTATGCTTCATCTGGAACAACGTTATTTCTCTGACGGAGTGGCTACTCGCCCGATCGAATTCGACCGATGTAAACAAGCCTCATCGTTTTATTTTGTTTTGTATTTATGTTTACTTTACTTTATTTATATTAATAGCTAAGTTACGACTACATGGCGTAAAGAAAACATGTGTAATTATTCAAAAAATAATTAAAAATTAAAAAAAATAAAAAATAAAAAAATAAAAAAGAATAAAAAAAAGAAAAGAAAAAAAGAAAAGAAAAAATATAAAATAAAAAAAAAAGAAAAAAAGAAAAAAAAATATGTAAAAATATATAAAAAATAAGTTAGAATATTATTCGAATAAATTAGAATATTAGAAAATATTTTAGAAAATCGAAAGAATAAAGTGGCAAGACTGTCCGCACGCCACTCGATCATGTACAACAATCAGGCATTCGCTAAAAAGGAAATCGCTAGTATTAGTCGTCGCAACATCTAGAAATTGTTTGCTCCGTTCTGCATGTATAATATAACAATTATTACTTCAAAGAGAAAGTTCAAGGAGTGAACTTTAATCAATGAATAGCTGTAATTAATATAGTTTAATGTAGTAAAGAAGTTTTCGAGTTTAAGCGTAAAAAATTGTGTTGTTAATTATTTCAAGTCCGATTCAATTCAATAATTAACGCGCTCGAAAACAACTATTAAGATGTACATATGTGCGTGTGTGCGTAATAAATAATGGAAAAAAATTGTTACTTGCAATAGCAATTTTACAATTGATGGATAATACTAAAATGATTAGTTGTAATCAATTATATTGTGAAATTGACATTTACGAAACTTAAAGTCTCAACAATAAGACTTATTAGAAAAGAAATCCTGATTGTTTTTAAAGCACTTTGATGTAAGAAATCTACATCGGAAAAGTTTGCACCTGTGATACATTCTTTTCTCATCGCATTATTACTATCGTGAATAAACTGCCAAATTGTGTTAATTATTATATTTCCTATTAAATATAAACTAATTTCATACTCTTATTAATATTAATAATCTACAATTATGTCTTATATGTGTGAATTATAAATAAGTCGTATTGAATTTATATGGAGGATGCAGTTTTGATAGAGTATTCTTTTTTATAGTAATTATAATGCATTAAACGGAAGCATTAAATTCATTTACGATGAGTTAAAAACGATTTTGATGAAAATTATGAGATTGTGCTAACGTAATTATCTTTCTTTATTCTGTTTTCATGAAATTTTTAAATAATTTTTTCTATTAAATTTTCTGTTAAAATGTCATTAACAGATTAGCATACTTGTACGCAATTTTTAAAATATTTGAAATATGAGAAATTTTTATTTTAGAATATTGTTTCGGTACGTTAATTTTTTAGATTGTATAGACAACAGAAGAAACAATATATGAAAACCTATGTACTAATTTATTATATAAGATGTTCTCCATTCAGGGTTCATACAATTTCAGTTTTATAGAAAAGAATTTGGAACAAAAAAGTTTCTATAAACAGAGGTCTGAAAACGCTTCGTTAAAAAGTTATAGCTAATAAACTTCGAAAAATCATGTTTTATATTTTTTTAAAATTAACTTTAAAACTCTTTATTTATTTGAATAAAGTTACGAGATAAATCTGATGAGTATATGTAACTAAGGGTGCATTCCGATACTGTCAGCAACTGTCAGTACTGAAAATTTATAGTATACGTGACGTAAAATATAGAAAAATATAGATTTTTGGTAATGACAGTGAATATCGGAATGCAGCTTATGTTACATTAATTTTATTTAATTCTGATAATGCGAAGAAAATAAGCTCAAAACAATGAAAAATAGCAGAAACTTCAGAGGGTTTTGTAATAGGAAATTGAATTCAGAAAGGTTACATTAATAAAAACATTCAGAAGGACAGTAATTGTATTAAAAGTAAAAGAAAAATAATTTTGAACAAATTATGAAATATGTTCAAAATGATGTTCTTGTTCATTAATTCTGTTTTTTTTTTCGTTCTATTATCTTTGATTATCTTCGATTATCTAAGATAATCGAACGAAAAATCGTTGAGCCCGACGTGAACGAAAAATAAGAATGAACCGCGTAATATAAATGTATGTGTATGTAAGTCGAAATTAGAAGACATAATTCAGGAAGCAAAGAATATCTTCCTTCGAATTTGATATTGATCGTATTATTGCGTTTTAGTCTTAGCAAATCACAATAGACGAGCACGTAGATTAGATGCAAACGTTTAGAAGTTTAGTTTGCCAATGTTGCAGCACGGATGTTCTTATATGGATTATGGACTTTAGTCGCGATTTCGTAATCGTGGAACAATGTCACTGAAAAAAAGATGTAGGATTATGTATAAGGTAAAAGGAATCAACGGAAATTTATTATGTGAAATTGGATTTCTAAAGATTTCCTCTTTTTTACCGGAGAGATTTAGATTCGCAAAAAATATATATATACAAAACAATTTTTCCATTTTCAACTTCCATTTGAAGTTCGGCGTAGCGATCGAGTCTCGCGATG
Organism: Leptothorax acervorum; assembly: GCA_035220615.1. Classification (NCBI taxonomy): domain Eukaryota; kingdom Metazoa; phylum Arthropoda; class Insecta; order Hymenoptera; family Formicidae; genus Leptothorax; species Leptothorax acervorum. Next base: position 183,904 of record JASTWQ010000241.1, on the reverse strand, counting down.
TCTGTACGTGTACATAATTGAGTTTGAATTGCAATTGCGGTAGATCTGACGTAGCGCGTATAAATTTTGTAAAGGTAAACCAGGACAAATTATTATAAATGTAGAATGGATTACGTGCTCGATAGAGATCTTCTACTATTTTTGTATAATTATTTTAGGGACGTTGAGATTGTTTGTAACTTTTAATTGCGTGCCGAAGAGAGTACGGCCATTTATACATGTATGTTGTATCTGATCCATCGAACTTCCATATATGTTTAAATCGCGTTCTGATTGGGATCCTCTCCGATGAATATGGTACAATTATACATATTTAGCGTTGTATTACATAACTGCTGAAGTTTCGACAAAAATAAAAGTAATTGATTAGATAAGTTAACTTACAATTAGTCGTATTCTGTTGACTTTTATATGTGATAAGCCCGGTTATTTTCCTTGGAAACCGGGCCGCGAGCGAATTTCTTCGCTCCACTTGCTCACGCCCATAAATTTACAATTTTCGTCGTTGGTTAAGCGCGAAAATGGAGTTCCGTTTTAAGATTCCATGACGTACGTAAAGTGTTGAGCCAACTTACTGGTCAGTGGTCACTATATGTGATACATGCAAAACTAATTAATTAACAGCAAGGAATTAATTGTTTGACGTGACTGGCAATTCATTATTATATACATATTTAGTTCATAGATTCTGACTTGCTGGCACAATGTCCGGACTATCGAATAGTTTGCGAGATATTTATAATTTTTACACTTGAGAAGGACCGGACGCACGGTCGAAACGTTGTGGATTAGTATTATTAAGTAAATTGCCAGTCACGGCGAAAAATTAATTCCTTGCTGTTTATTCATTTGCTGGCGAAGATAAGAAATTCCTGTTCCTGATCTAATTAATTAACTCTAAATTTACAATGTAAATGACAATTACAGATTTTGACTTACATAAGTCGGTGAATTTGAATTTATGTAATCAGTCATTCAGTTGATAGCTTCTCTACTGTACGATACGTTTGTCAGATTGACGCAGAACAAGGAATGATGGTCGCGATATGCGTGACAGACATAAAATTAATAAACAAAATTGTTTATTATTTTTAAACCTCATGCTTTCGTCTTGCTCGTCTTTGAAAGTTCCGTAAAAATGTCAAAATATAAGGACTGTCCAATAACTCCGTGTCTTTGTTTAGATTAATTCTGTTGGTTTGCTCCTTTATGTGTATCATTTCTGAAATTAATTGTTTATGATAATTGGACTCAGAGTCCAGTATTCTGGTATTATCCCAATCAATCGTGTGGCCGAATTTGCACAATGTGTACCGAAATTACAAAATGTTTAGTTTGGTGTATTTTTATATTGTTGCGATATTCTTTTATTCTGGTGCAAAGTTGTTGTTTGCCCTACATATGAAGCGTCACAATCATTGCATTGAATTTTATAGACAACGTCGTTATTAGTAAGACGGGGATTGTAAAAAAATTTATGTTTAATAATATCTACCTATACGTTACCTATAAGATACGAGTTTCCAACTTTGCCATACTCTCATCTAGTAAACCTGAAATTGCGACGTGCTGCTTCAGTTTCAACAACTCTTTATTATACGATAATTCGCAGCAAAAATGAAAAAAATATTGATAAGAATTATAATAAAATATTGATAAAAGTTAAAATTAACGGTTTTTTTGCAAAATTAGTAGTATTTACAAAATGTTTGAAGATATTATAAATATATTATAACTATAAAATACGATTAAATATTCAATCACATTTTTTAATAAGAGTATGTACGCGTTATACACATAGGGATACTTGAATTGTAGTGTGGAGAGGTTCTTTTTATTATTTCTTATTAATATTATAGATATTGTACTACTGGCTTTCCCATTCTCGTTATCCCAATCAGCCCATTTTTGCGCTAATATAAAACACTGTTTTTAATAAAGTTGTTCTTGGTATGACAATAGACCAGACAAACGAAGAAGGGGTTTTAAAGAATCATGTACCATTTATCATTATGTAATATTATCTGACAACAACATTGAAATTATTATTTATAATAATTCGCATTATAGCAGGTGCGTTATACCTTATACTGATACTAAACGGGTATTTCGGATCGGTATCAATACATATTTGAAAAGTACATATTTTTTGTTGTATTGCTTTTCCTTTATCTTTTTCATATTTGGTGTAATTGTGTCATTTGATCAAACAGATACAAAGATGTGATATGCGGCGTGTTCGCATTTTTTTCTGTCGATTAGAGGTATTTCCTCTACACCAGTGTAGAGGTAATTTTTAGTACTTTTACAATTTCTTCTTACATCGCCCGAAAGTAACTATATTCTTGAATTTTTCTACTTTGAACATGTAAGCTTATTTCAGGAGATCTGCAACGCAATGGTTTTAGTCGCAAATTGTAAATATCGAGAGATATGCTAAATATCTATTTTAGCAGGTCAATATTATATAATAGACCAAAGGTCTGTAACATAACCATAACTATATTGAGCGCTTTTTTACTCTGCTCTATATACGTTCTTTCAGCCCAGCAGCTGTATTTTAGGGGACAATTAATTGCTTTTTAATTAAAAAAGGTTTATTGTAATTTACAACTTAAATAAAATTTTTCTCAGACACATTTTCGCGTACAGCATTATATAAATTAAAAATTCTAATTTTTTTGTTTATCAAAATAAACTATTATTTTGTGTGCTCCAGAGGTTAATAAAAAATTCTACTGTGATAGAAATGAGAATTAAGAACAAATCCCAATTGACTAATACATCAATTTCATTCACAAGCCATGATACTTTTTCCAGGAGAGAGGGAAACATATAGTAGAGAGAATAAAACCAAAATATGTAAAACTATATTGTGAATTTTTCCTTACATTCTTTTGTGCCGAAGGTGATAGTGGCACTGGAAATAACATTGCAAAAAACGACACTAATAAATTACCATTTTTTCCGTTTGAGCCACAGCAAAACCAGCTCTATTCAGTCTGGTTAGAAGCTTCTTTTTATCCTTTCTCAGCCTGTATCTCCGAAACTATTTGAGTCCGGCCCTTTTATATATACAGGGTGATTCAGAATAAGTATATTGTCCCGAAAATCTCACATTCTTGACGCGATTCTAAGACAATTCTTCCTCTACAAAAAATTTCCCCGAAGCTTAGGTTTTGAGTTACTATTTTTTTAAATTTTTCAAATTTAAAAATTTTTTTAATTTTTTAAAAATAAAACCAGTAAAATTTATAAGCAGTACACCCGGAACTACGAGTTATTAAAGTAAATGATTACCTTATAACATGTACAGGAGGTAGGCCTAGGCAAGGGCGGCGCGACTCACTGACATTCGCTGTCGCGAGCGCTTATGTGAGGCCAAGTGAGGCACCTGCTGCAATCAGCTGATTGTTGCACACTTCTTTTTCTCTCTCATTTACTCAATCACTCGTCACTTACTCACTCACGTTTCACTTCGTTTATCTCAAAGGAAGAACCGTAACACACGCTGCAGCGCAACTTACAACAAACGCGTTATCACGCCATGTATCAAGAGACACGGTAACGACCGATAGTGTCTCGCGCCAAGTACACGCGGAGCGAGACCACCCCGTAACTCTTTTACGCGACGTGACGAGTTGCGATTTACTTGGCAAGCAGTCGACCAATTTTTGGTTATGTTATTGTTGTGTTGCACTCGGTGACCTTGGTGTGCACTCCGGTGTACTCCCTCCAGCTCTCCGCACGCAGGGCGAGTGCACACCGAGGTCACCGAGTGCAACACAACAATAACATAACCAAAAATCGGTCAACTGCTTGCCAAGTAAATCGCAACTCGTCACGTCGCGTAAGAAGGTTACGGGGTGGTCTCGCTCCGCGAGTACTTGGCGCGAAACACTATCGGCCGTTACTGTGTCTCTTGACACATGGCGTGATAACGCGTTTGTTGTGTGTTGCGCTGCCGCGTGTGTTACGGTTCTTCCTTCGAGATGAACAAAGTGAAACGTGAGTGAGTAAGTGACGAGTGATTGAGTAAATAAGAGAAAGAAAGAAGTGTGCAACAATCAGCTGATCGCAGCAGGTGCCTCCCTTGGCCTCACATAAGCGCTCGCGACAGTAAATTTCAGTGAATCGCGCCGCCTTTGCCTAGGCCTACCTCCTGTACATGTGATAAGGTAATTATTTACTTTAATAACTCCTAGTTCAGGGTATACTGCTTATAAATTTTACTGGTTTTATTTTAAAAAAATTATAAAAATTTTTAAATTTTAAAAATTTAAAAATTTAAAAAAATGCTAACTCAAAACCTAAGCTTCGGGGAAATTTTTTGTAGAGGAAAAATCGTCTTAGAATCGCGTCAAAAATGTGAGATTTTCGGGACAATATACTTATTCTGAATCACCCTGATATATACAATATATATACATATAGTTTTGCGATCATGGCTTCTTTCGCATAATCTACAGCGACTCCTCTTGGTGAGTAAAGGCCTTTCAACGTTTATTGTAGGTTCTTCATTGTCCAAAATTGATGCGATTCCGCATTTTATATCTTTTCGAAGAGACGGTATTTTGTACCATTCTCGCAAGTACGGCTTGACGAGGTGCATGATTATACATCCTTCAGGATCTTCTTTGAAGATAATCTTTTTTGGCTGGCATTCTCATTAAATAATTTGCAGGTGTGCAAAATTCTTGCACATTAACTACCGCTTGGTCAAGCATTCCCAAAAAATATCTCATAGACCACCTACGTTGCCCTGTCCGCTGTCGCCGAATTAAAATGAACTAAAACAACAATGTTTTCTCACCACTACACGTTACACTTAGATTTTAGAAGTCAATTTTGAATAAACAAAATTATGATGTAAAAAGTGAATACAACGTACTTTGTCACACTGGGGCCAATTTGACCCCGAGTCCACAATCAACGCTTGCCTAACACTGACTGACGCTTCCTTCAGCGCGGGAACTGTCACTACCTGAAGTGGATACCTAGAATTAGATACCGTTAAATGGCGCAACTTATATTGTTTTCACCTATAGTACAAAGATATCTTTCTCCAAAGTGAAAAATGGGGTCTTTTGGACCCATAGTGACAACCGAGAGTTAAGGAAGTTTTTTGGCATTCCTATTTAATTGCCTCATCCTGTATGTTTACGTACCTGTGTAGCACCAGTGTTTTGTTCTGTCATCTGGTCAGCAACAGGTGTCATAGAAGGTTTGCTTTTCTTATTGGGTCTACTGCTATCGTCATATGTCTCGGTCTCATCTAATTTTCTGGATTATTTTGTACTCAATGTTGACGTTGATTCAGCTAACTAAAAATATTAACATGCAATGTTTTTGTAATATACATTTTCTTCACATTTAATAATTAGTTATATTACATGTACTTGTTCCCCATGTATGTTCTTTTATTGTAGATGTAATTATAAAATACAAATGAAACAACCAGTAATGAACATGTGTACGATCATGAAAAGATCGGCTTTATGTTCTTTACATTTCCAGAAGACAGACACGTATGGATCAACGTCAACAGAAACACACATACGGTTAAAAGATGAGGCAGTTCCTTTTGTAAGAAAATTAAATTATGTCATTTTTACATGTTCATTACTGGTTGTTTCATTTGCATTTTATAATTACATCTACAATAAAAGAACATACATGGGGAACAAGTACATGTAATATAACTAATTATTAAATGTGAAGAAAATGTATATTACAAAAACATTGCATGTTAATACTTTTAGTTAGCTGAATCAACGTCAACATTGAGTCCAAAACAATCCAGAAAATTAGATGAGACCGAGACATATGACGATAGCAGTAGACCCAATAAGAAAAGCAAACCTTCTATGACACCTGATGCTGACCAGATGACAGAACAAAACACTGGTGTAAGATAAAATATAATCTAGAAAATGTATGCTATAGGTTTCCCGCAAATGAAATCAGGAAAAGAGCGTGGTGTGAAATTATGAAGATACCAAAAAGTTCTGTAATCAACATGTAAAAATGACATAATTTGATTTACTTACAAAAGGAATTGCATCTTTGCTCAAACGTCTTCGGATATTTCCATAAAAATCTTTTTTTTCAAAATGCATTGAGCATACTTGTGACTTCCTCGTTATTGATAATTCTTCTATATTTAAAGCAGCGCACCACTCTCTTTTTCGTAATTGGTCAGCGGGAAACCTATAAAATATATTTTCTAGATTATATTTTATCTCACATTTTTTATGTAACTATAATATACTTCAATATACGGCCAATATTCGAGCTATATTGTCTTGTAATCTACGACTGTGCAGGTCCACTATCATCATCGGTCATCTCATCTGTCTCATCGGTTCCGCATTGTTCTTCGTCCAATGTATCAGCTAACTAAAAGTATTAACATGCAATTAATGACCCAGTAATCAACATGTAAAAATGACATAATTTAATTTTATTACAAAAGGAATTGCATCTTTGGTCAATCTTCTGCGAATTCGTCCATAATAATGCTTCCTTTTAAAGTGCATAGAGCACACTGTTAACCTTTTCGTTATTGATGATTCTGCTACATTTAAAGCTTCGCACCACGCCTTCTTTTGTTGCTTGTCAGCTGGAAACTTATAAAATACATTTTCTAGATTATATTTTATCTCACATTTTTTATGTAACTATAATATACTTCAATATACGGCCAATATTCGAGCTATATGAGTGATGAAAAGACTAATTAATTTTGTAACGAATTTCCGTTTAATTAAATAAGCCTACGTTTCGACCTTATACTTGTCTTCTCACGTATACTTGTCTTCTCACGTATACTTGTCTTCTCAATTATTCCAACGTATAATTTGACTTTGTACGTAAGCTTATTTAATTAAACGGAATATCGTTAAAAATTAATTATTTTTTTTATCACCCGGGCTTAATATTGTTCAAATATTGATCGCATCTAATTGTATTAAATTTAATATTCTGTCTTTATACGTACACTATGAAATGTTATTTTTTCTGTTCGTTCTAATTTTGCCTGCTTTTTTGATTTTCTCGAACTTCTATTGTGGCATCCACTTACTACACAATACGGCATTTGGTAAATATGCATATTAGGTCAAACCTCACCGATGACCTTGATCTTGACATATGTTGTCAAGGTCACCCTCCTGAGTGACCTTCAGAAGGTTTTAGCCGGCGGTCATTGTTCGTTAAAAAGTTATTAACAAAAAGAAAATTGAAAATATAGCAGTTATTTTGAGTATTGAAAGGCATAAACGACCTTGACCTTGACATATGTTGTCAAGGTCACCCTCCTGAGTGACCTTCAGAAGGTTTTAGCTTGCGGTCATTGTTTATTAAAAAGTTATAAACAAAAAAAATTTGGTGGGGAAAATTATTTAAAGCAGAGAATAGTTGGTATATTGAAAAGTATATATACAATTTTATGTATTGGAAAGTGTAAATACAAGTATTCTCTGCTTTAATCATGGAAAAAGCATGTTAAAGCTTTTTTAAAGCAGATAATAGTTGGTTATTGACAAAACCTATAGGTTAGTGACGCGCTTTACAAGTATTTTCTTCGTAAGTTGAAGCACATACAAAGCACACACTTGTAAAGCGCGCCACTACCCTATAGGTTAGTGACGCGCTTTACAAGTATGTTCTTTGTAAGTTGAATCACATACTTCTCTATTCTCTGCTTTAAATAACTTTCCTTTCAATATACTAACAATTTACTGCTTTAAATAATTTTTCCCAACAAATTTTCTTTGTTTATAACTTTTTAATGAACAATGACCGCCAGCTAAAACTTTCTGACGGTCACTCAGAAGGGTGACCTTGACAACATATGTCAAGGTCAAGGTCGTTTATGCCTTTCAATACTCAAAATAACTGCTATATTTTTCAAACTTTTTTTGTTTATAACATTGTTTAATAAACAATGGCCGCCAGCTAAAACCTTCTGAAGGTCACTCAGGAGGGTGAACTCGACAACATATGTCAAGGTCAAGGCCATTGGTGAGGTTTGACCTAATATGCATATTTACCCGGCATTTTAATAATTTTGCACTTTATAACACTTTATTTATGTAGCTCTAAAAGCGATTAAAGCGTGCTTATAGAAGAACTTCTCGCGAACCGGTAGACTTAAATTTACTATTCTGTCTTTATACATACTTGTGAAAAGATATTTTCTCTGCTTTTTCCAGATTTATCTACTTTCTTGATTTTTTGGAAGTTTGATTGTAACATCCATGTACCACACAGTGCACCATTTTTTTATTTTAATTAACTAATTTATATAAATAGGAATAGGCTCTCAAGAATAAATCAATAACTTAAAACAAGGCAATTCGAGCCGGGCGCAGTAATTAGTGCGCATATATTAATTTAATCATACATTAAAACCATTAAACGAACGTTTCGGCCCCTTTTTTGGGCCATCTTCAGCGTAGTCAAACGTCGCGAGTTACATTGATCGCCGTGCGTAACAATGTGTCAATTTCGCAGTCCCTATCTTAGTCAAATTCGCAGTCCCTATCATATTTAATGTCGGAAAATATAAAAAAAAATTACGGCTTTCTTCCGCTGATCTTGGTCGCTTTCATTGAAATGCAGTCGTTTGCTCCAAAGTACACCAGGCATCTTCAAATATTTTAACTCCCAGGTTGGAAGGCCAGGAAGAATAAAGCACGAATTATGTAACTCGCGTGTGTCTCCATAAGGAGCGTATAGGTTTGAAGGTACCTGTGCACGCATTCCGAGCAATATGTCATTGTCGTGCAATATGTCATTGTAGGAAGGCCAGGAAGAATAAAGCACGGCGATCAATGTAACTCGCGACGTTTGACTACGCTGAAGATGGCCCAAAAAAGGGGCCGAAACGTTCGTTTAATGGTTTTAATGTATGATTAAATTAATATATGCGCACTAATTACTGCGCCCGGCTCGAATTGCCTTGTTTTAAGTTATTAACTAATTTATATATATAATGTTCTGAAGCGATCAGTGTGCGCTTATGGAAGATCTTCCCGCGACTGCGTGTACATGAAACTGATAGGAAGAGACATTAGCACGCATTGTGAGGCCAGCGTATATTGACAATTTGTCAATAACAAATAACAATTTGATTTCGTCCGACTAAAGCAAATGGCTAAACAATTCAAGGGCGGCCAATTTTCGAGCAATAAGAAGTGTTAAAAATAAATTTTATAATAATATAAATACATGTTAACGTTTCGGGCCTTATTTGGCCTTCTTCAGAACAATAGATAAATCAAAATTTTATTTCAAACTTGAACCGTTTAAGCATTGTTACAGTTAACTCGAACTTCTTTCTTTCTTTCGGTTACATTCCGTTTTTGAACACGTTACGACGATTGATCACAACCTTTTCTTCGTTAAATAACCGTTAAATAAATGACTTATGACATTAATTTATTTTACATGTACTTTTTTGTTTTAAAAAGTTTTTTTATGATTTTTTTGAAATTTCAAGCAATAAATATGCACAACTTTTATTATAATATTTATTTTTTTCTTTTTGGTTTCAAATTTAGAAAAATGTAAAATCAAAGTTAATGTGTGTTAATAATGACTGCAATTTCCGTCCAGAAATTGTCAGTTTGGCTTTTTAGATTTCCATGTTTATTGTACAAATTTTTGTCTCTTTTAAGACGTTATATAATTTGTACGTTTCCATCACCCTCGGCGATTTATGCATTGTTTCTAGGAGACCTGTAGTTTTAATTTAAATGAAATCGTTTAATAATATACATTACCTATAAGAAACGAGTGCCCACTTTGTCATATTGTCGTCTAATAAACCTGGTAACGCGACATGTTGCACCATTGAAAAGTTCTGTAATTCTTTCCACATATTTTGAAAATAATGTGTGACAGTTTCAACAACGCTGCGCGCAAATTCTTGATTGACTATTATTTGATCCCTGCCTATCCAATTAATGCTTTTCATTATAAAAATATTGCGAAAATTGCACAGTACAACAGCTATGACATGAGTGGATATTGCTGGAGTAGTTTCGAAAGATGTAAATGCATCAGTGTAACTTGTAATCTCTGATATGGCTATTGGCATATTAGATAACAAGTACAGGCATCGGATACCATGCATGCAGCGGAGCAACACTGCTCAGCAATATTATTATTCGTATATCATTACATATATCAATTGTTTATTTGTGTACTTATGTAATTTGTTTATTTCGATGATTTAAGCAAGAATTAGAAATTTTTGTCTCTTTTAACGTCTTTTAAGACGTTATATAATTGTACGTTTCGATCACCCTCGGCGATTTAGGCATTGTTTCGAGGAGACCTGTAGTTTTAATTGAAATGAAATCGTTAATTGTTACCTGGTGTGTTTATTATTGTTCCGATTTTGTTTCAGAAATTATCATTTCGGCTTTACAAGTTTTCATTTGTTTTGTACAACCACTTTTTATCTTTTAAAATATTGTACAAATGGTCGGTTTCCACTCGCGGCGATGGAGTTAACAACTCGTTAGCGGGATTCGCGGCTTTTTCAGGCGCATTTTTCTTAATATGCTTTACTTAATATGCTTTATGCAATAAATAAAAAATTTACCAATTTTCTTGTTTGTTGTAGAGTACAGAAGCCGCATTAAGGCCTCTGTACTCTCTTAATCTTTTGAGGATGTTCCCTCGGTCAAACCTGATTTTACTCTGCACCGACTCCGATATTAATTGGTGATCTAGTAAACCAGTTGATTAAAAGACTTGACTGTTTTATTAAATAAGTGCTGGCGAAGTAAATATTACTGTTGTTAGTTGTTACTTATTCTTACCTATTCGTTTGTTACCTATTCTAACTGCTATTGTGATCTAAAAGGGATCTCCCCGCCGTTTTGTAGCTCCTGTTTCTGGGTTGTATGTACCATTCCTCATCTTTCACTGCATTAAATATATCTTTGGCTAGAATATTGGTCTAAATAGGCACTTTTTCCAAATATATGTAATAAAAGCTGAAAAAAACGTTAATTAAACGTACATTACCATACAATAGTTTATCAAAATCATAAAACACTATCGGCAACTGTAAGGCAAAGGATTTATACATTAATTAGGAGAAATGCTTATTAAAATATGAGAAAAAGATTCTTTCCGCTGTTAAGGGGTTATCCTACTGTAAAATTTCAAAAAAATGCAAATTTTTTTTCGCTTAAAAAATAGTTTGAAACCTTGAGAATGAAATGAAAAAGGTCCGAAATGTATATACGAACTAGTTTTCGAGTTACAGAGCCTATAACGAACTCTTATACCATGCGCGGCGCGCGCCAAGGCTAACTTTAAACGCGTTTTTCTCGAAACCACATATTTAAAAACGGTGTGCAAGGTTTCTCGAGTTGTATTTGTCCGATTGCAATAAAAATTTACAGGTATAATCATTATAACATTAGTTCGGCATTGACGGACGATTTTTTTTATATCATTATTATTTTGTAAATTATAAGCAAATAAGTAAACAATTTTTTTGCCAAAAACGGTAACTAATTTTTACAAATTTTTTTTTCTGTCAAATTTCAAAAAATTAAAAAAGGCTACGTTAATGCTTAGGGAATACATTATATTATTAAATCAAAAAAATGCATTTTATCTAGAAATCTTTTCTTTTAAAATGCATAGAGCACACTGTCGAGTTTCTTGTTACAGATGATTCTGCAACATTTATTGCAGCGCACCACGCTTTGTTTTGTAGTTTGTCAGCTGGAAACCTATAAAATACATCTCCTAGATTATATTTTATCTCACATTTTTTATGTAACTATAATATACTTCAATATACGGCCAATATTCGAGCTATATTGTCTTGTAATCTACGACTGTGCAGGTCCACTATCATCATCGGTCATCTCATCTGTCTCATCGGTTTCGCATTGTTCTTCGTCCAATGTATCAGCTAACTAAAAGTATTAACATGCGAAAAGTTGTTCCATAAGCACACATCGATCTCTTTTAGAACTTACAAAAGTATAAATATGGTGCAGTGCGTTGTAGCGGGATGCAAAAATAGAAGCTCAACCAAGTCCAAGAAGCAAGAAAAGCTGGAGAAAATTGTAGAAATATCATTTCATAGGTATGTATATATAAAGATAGAATATTTTTAATTCTAAGACAATTAGATGCGGGAAATATTGAACAATATTAGGCTCGGGTGTAATATACTTCAATTCGGTATAATATACTTCAATTCAACAATGAATTGAGAAATTTTCGTTTATCTGAAGCAATTAGTAGCTAAAAAACAATAAGATACGGCCAATATTCGAGCTATATGAGGGTGCGATGAAAAGAATAACTAATTTTTAACAAATTTCCGTTTAATTAAATAAGCTTACGTTTCGACCTTATACTTGGTCTTCTTCCGAGCAAAGGATAAATTTACATTAATTAGAAAGATAATAATAAAAGTAATAAAATATTGGAGTTTACATTTTAAACGTAAGAATAACAAACCGATTTACACTAGTCAAAGTCAAATTATACGTTGGAATAATACATAATGTGTGGCAAGATATATGTGTATTATCCAACGTTTAATTTGAGTATTTGACTTCGACTGGTGTAAATCGGTTTGTTATTCTTATACGTTTAAAATGTGAACTCCAATATTTTATTACTTTTATTATTGTCTTTCTTAATGTAAATTTATCAGGCAAATTCTTTTCCGTTGACGTAATCTGATAATCTAGAAAATGTATTTTATAGGTTTTCCGCTGACAAACTACAAAAGAAAGCGTGGTGCGCTGCTCTTTTGCTCTGAGAAAGACCAAGTATAAGGTCGAAACGTAAGCTTATTTAATTAAACGAAAATTCGTAACAAAATTAATTATTCTTTTTATCGCACCCTCATATAGCTCGAATATTGGCCATATCTTATTATTTTAGCTATTAATTGCTTCAGATAAGCGAAAATTTTTCAATTCATTGTTGAATTGAAGTATATTATAGTTACATAAAAAATGTATTTTATAGGTTTCCCGCCGACAGATTACGAAAGGCAGAGTGGTGCGCTGCAATAAACGCAGACAAATCAAAAATAACAAGAAAGTCAACAATATGCTCGATGCATTTCGAGAACAAAGATTTTTATGGGAAAATCATAAGACGTTTGAGAAAAGAAGCAATTTCTTTTGTAAGTAAATCAAATTATGTCATTTATACATGTTAATTACTGGTCATTAATTGCATGTTAATACTTTTAGTTAGCTGAGTATTTGGAACAGGAAGAATGCGGAGCCAATGAGACCAACGACGATAATGGACAGTCGTAGACTACTTACGACAATAACGCGGCATGTTCTTATTATATATTTAAATCAAGAAAATGTATTTTTTCTAGAAATCTTTCCTTTTAAAATGCATAGAGCGTACTGTTGACTTCCTCGTTATTGATGTTTCTGCTACATTTAAAGCAGCGCACCACGCTTTCTTTTGTAGTTTGTCAGCGGAAAACCTATAAAATACATTTTCTAGATTATCAGATTACGTCAACGGAAAAGAATTTGCCTGATAAACCTGGAAAAATTACCGTTAGATTGGCTGATAATAAAGTTGAGGAATTTGACGATATCGCGACATTTAAGAGCAGCCAAAATTTACATCCTCTAGTAAAACCATTTAACAAAAATTTTCTTAGAAATGGTACGCTACTAAGTTATAAAAAGAAAAGATGCAATAATAGTAAATTGAACTAATGCATTTGTTAATATGCATAATTTTAAATAATTTTGACGCATTTCTTTACATAAATTAAGAAGTTAATAATTAGCGTAATTAGTATTTACAAAGTCTAGCAAGCATTGAGTTTACAAATCATGGAAAATGCTTATGCGTGCTCCTCTAAATTATAAAAAAAAATGATAACATAATAGTGAATGACTTTGTTTATATACTTATGTATAATTAATTTTAGAAAAACGACTCATTATTTTATAGAAATTATTAAATTATCTATTAACGTAATTAGTATTTTTAAATTCTAGCATGTAATGAATTTATAAATTGTATCAATATTTTGTAAGTTGTATTCGCCTAATTAACCTTATGTTCGAAAATTTTCCTTTGTGATATATATTATATATGTTATATATACATATACTTGGCGCGAGACACTACCGTGTCTCTTGATATATATTGTGTATATATATATATATGTATATATATACATATATATGTGAGTACATATATCTTATGCATTTTTCTTATTTTAGACAATTATTTAATAAATGTTTATTTTAAACGTCTATTAAAATTAATTAATTAGATGCAACTGTAAATTTTCGATCAAATTTTAACATAAAAAAATTTAGCGTTTACTAATTACAGAATATTATTGTTAGATTTAAAAAATTTGCTGCTATATAATTTAATAATTTATATACTAATTGAATAATGTAACATAATATTGCAAATTTATAAATTAAATATGGAGCACACACATCTCTCGAATCGTATTTTTTCTTCAGGATCCCTTCATATCTCTCTCTCTCTCTCTCTCTATATATATATATATATATATATATATGTATATATAATACATACCTCTAATATATACATATTTCTAAGACGCACATATTACGTACTTTCTATAAAGAGATAGCTTACATAAGTTTTTCTTTATACTTTTATACAACACACATACAGATCACTTATTCATTTATATTTATACAGTATTCTAATAACATATAAGTGATAGGTATAAAATAAAATATGAAAATATTTTAATGCAAAAACTGTTTGAACGTTCTATTTTCATATTTTAATGCAAAGTGGATTAGACCTACTGGGGATACCACTTAAAAAAAAATGCGCCATGCTATCTACCGCAAGGTGGTGTGGAAATGATAGCACTCTATCATTTTCTTGCCACAGAAAGAAGAAATAATTATTTTTTGGCTCGCGATCTTATATCGCGATTGTTATTCACGTCGATTGCTATTCATGTACGCACACGCAGAAAAATATCATTCTAGTGCTAAGAATTAAGAAAACCAATTACTCAATTTTAGTTCTCTTCTTCTAAGTAAGTAATGGTTATTTTTACAAAGGCTGGGGTAATATTTTTTTGCAATAAAAATTTAAACTATTTAATTTAGAAATTACATCAACTGACCAAAACCCATGGTCGAAATTAATAATGTCTCGACGATTGATCCAAAAAAGTGCTGTGTGAATCCGACAAACCAAGTTGGCTCACAGTTTTTCAATGTTCATATCGGAAAGATGTTATATATTGCCAGTCACGGTCGATTTAAAATTACTTTAATTGTTAAACATTATTTGTCTTGAATTATTTGTACCGATATTAAGCCTAGAATTAATGATGTACTAAAAGAATGTTAACACGCACACAAATCATGCCTCTCGTAAACATGTCAACATAGTTCACGTCATTTCAGAAAACAATGAGAGAAATATTAACTAAGCCTCTGGAGATACTAGGATTTGAGGAACGTTTGATGGAAAACGACTTCACTAAATGTTTGAGACAAGAGATCGCAAAATAGGCCAGTCAAATTGTTTGAGTGCCTACAAATGGCCAAATTTATGTTAAAACAATATCTAAATAATCTAGAACATCCAGAATCAACCAAGTAATTTTTCTGTATAAATAAAATTTTTTAATAGTCAGTTATTTACGCTGGACTATAAAATTCTTATAAGTACTTATACATATAATAATCTTCTTTTAAATCACAGAGAAGTTTTACCAGAGTGGAAGGAATGGACATATTGTAATGGTTTTAAGAATTCCATGGGTGTGGATACGATAACACGGCCACGTCTAGCAAAATATGGCCAGATAAAACTATTGCCAGACATTGATGCCAACGAATATGTAGAATATATTACTTGTCTTAAAGATGATGATGCTATGGATAAAATAATTCAAATTCTTAAATATAGAAAATCAGAGCTAGGAGGACAATATGGAACAGAGAGAGATTAAAATTTGTATTAATATTTTTCATTCCCTTATTGCCAGGCATGCTAAGGACGAAGTCATCCTTAAGAAAATATTAAAATTTTGTGACATCCAACCACCGTAATATTTTTACCATGAATGTTCTATCTGTAATCGTGATAAATTATAATATATAATACTAATTGTATGTTTAGTTTTTAGAGAAATCAGTACAACTGCAACATTAATTAATATCATTAACCACATATATATAACACAACGTTGCTTAATATAGTAAGTTTTATACATCAATATATTATACTCACATATCACAAATTTTATTAAGCGTATTTAAACATATAACTGCGTACATATAACTACTATATTAATACTATAAAATGTATGTGTGTATGTATGTGTATATAAACACACAAACACATGCACACATGGCACACATATATTTACACATATACATTGTTCATGTATATTCTAATATTAATTATAATCGTTTAAAAGTTGAACATTATTGTATGCTAATATTGCTAAACTAAATATTATGTTTTACAAGATAATGGTAAGGCAAGAATAAATGATAATATTTATTGATAGCAAACCTCTGACAAATATTAACATATTTCAGCTAGACCTTTACGTAAAGAATGAAAGGTCATTAGATTTAGGACAATTAGCGCCAGAGGTTTACAGCAAGATAGAAACACGTTTGTCTGAAAGTGAAAGGCAACTTGGCCATTTAGATATGCCCTTAAATTATACCTTGTTCAGGGAAGAGTCAGATGTTAAAAACCAGAGCAAGATTTCCATTTCGTCTCCTTCTTGGATATTTATAAAATTTATATTACGTAAAGGTTTGTGAATATTTGCTTAAAGAAATCGAAAACTCACATATGCAATTCTAACTACAGAAGTAAATTACAAAAAATATAGTTGCAGAGCGACTAATTATTTACCTCAACTTTAAGTATTTCTTTGTGTTATATTTATGTATTTTTAATCACATATCATATAAAAGTTATATCTTTACGTATTATATATAATTTATTTATGTTCCTAAATGTGTGTGTCACTTTTCTTGTATTACTTATAATTGTAATTATTAATATTACTATTGTTTTTTGATTACGTTCCATTTTCAACTCAAATAACTTTCTTGGATTGTGGCAAAGATTTTACAACGGTTAATTTATAATAAATTATTTATACTGTTGTTTTAAACAATTATTGTTTTACATTTTTCACAAAATATCTTATCCTGCTTATCTTAATACTTATTGTGTCCAACATATGGCATTTTATAATGCGGTTGCAGATATAAAAAAAAAATATTTTTGAAACAGTCATTTTTGTCTGTAAATTGTTAAAAAATTATTATAATTTACTACAAGTTTATTAATTTTTCACGTTTACGTTGCACGTCTATGTTGAAGTTTGAATTATTTTAAAAGTAAAAATTTTAAATTTACTTACATTCAGCAAGCTTGTAAAAATTAAAACGTGCAATGGAAAAGGACAATGGAAAAAAAATAACTTGTAGAAACATAAGATACAGAAATCTTTTAATTAGCCCAGAATACGTGCGCCTACTTGTATATAAAATAGAAGATTGATTCTAATAGTAGTTGTTTCCGCGTTGAGAACACAAGAGCATTTATGAATTATCTTATTACATATGCAAGTTCTTGCAAGTATTTTTTGCCTTAAAAAGATCTTATGGCTCTTGACTATCAATAAAGTATATTTGTAATGTCACAGATTGAAATGAATATTGTTGAACTCTTGTATTGATCTGATAAACGCATGCTTGTTTTAACCAATGATTAATTGCTGAGGGTGGTCTATGAAATTAGAACAAAAATTAAAAATTAAAAATAATTTGCGCACCTTTACTGTGCTTGGCTCTTAATTATTCCGCTTCTTTTCTACTTTTAAAGTAAGCATATAATAAGTACATAAATAATCAATTAATAAATAACACAATTAAGTATGTATATATATAAATTTTATGTATAATTTTTAATTAATTAATAATTATGTGAATAAACGGAATAAACTGATTAATAAATTTTACTATATTAAATATTATTTGATTTTTTTTTCTAATTGTAAGTTATCTATATTGCTATGAATTTTATGGACGATGTGTGTAAGTATACGCATTTTGAACTTTTTTGTGTAACCCGGAATTAATAAAAGATATATCTCTCTTGAATGTACACAATTTTTTTATTTTATTTGTTATATTTGTATTGCTTTATTGTTTTGTTATATACCTATTAGATTTTGGCATAGACGTCCATAAAATGTGGACATTAAACTACATGAATCCCGTAAGTAATGTCCACAATTTTATGATACCTACTCTTTCGTGCTATGTCCACTACTTTGTGATAATGTTCACGAATTTTTAGTTTTTTTCTGAAAAGAACCATCTCTTTCATTAATTTAAAAAGAAGCATCTCTTGTATTAATTTAAACTTATATTTACATTATATGTTATCTTTTATAAATTGATTGGTGAATCACACACCAACCTACCTTGATCCTTTTCTTTCTTCTGACCAAATTGGCGACTCATCTTTTGTAGTACCTGGCCATTCTGGCTTTATATAGACAGAGATCGGCAGCAAGGAGACCGAGAAAACCTACTCCTTCAACTGCCGGCTAGTTATTGCCGGCAATAAGCGTAAGATTTTACGCTTTTCTATGATGCGCGAAACACGACCGCGTCGCGAAGGGCCATTTATAGCAATTAAGTTAATTAAATACGGATTTACTAATGTCTTAAATAAATTTATTATCTTATATATCTATAATTTACACGCGATAACATCTTTGATTAAGAATAAAAAAGATATTAATTAATCAAAAGCTTTTAATATAGAAAAAAGATCTCAATCAACCGCGTATAATCCGTATTAGGACCAGTCGACACGTCATTAAAAATGGCAAATAAATGAACTAATTAGGAAAAAGCTGGAACAAATTTTAATCTCTTTATTTGAGGATCCATTACGTTGTTCGTTGCTGTTCGGTCTAGACGTGCTTTTAATTATTTTAATCTGTCACCTCGTGTTACAAAAAAAAATGTACAATTTTATTGTCAACCGTAGCACAAAACATTTTGTAGATTTAAGTTTATTGCTGGTACAATATCTGTGACTATGAAGTGTTGCGAAGGCGTATATATGCATTTACACGTGATAAGGACTGGAATCTCAGTCGAAACGTCGTGTTAACTGATGAATAAATGTTGCCAGTTTTGGTCGAAAATAACGATTTCTCATTATTATTTACTGGCGAAGAAAAGGATTTTACTTCATTTTAAAAAAAATTAACTAATTGTGCGTAATAAAAAGAATGCTAAAAAAGATTCTGAATTTCAAGAAGTAACAATAAACATAGAGGAAAGTTCCCGATTATGAGATACCACATCTATTTTGTGTGATTGCCGGAAGTTTATGGGCAGAATTGAAAAATATAATAGGTCATTTTAAAGGGAATTTAATAAGCTTTAAGATGCTGAAATGTAAAATTTAATTTAAATATTTATTTTTTTGAAAATTAAAGAAATGTAAAAAATGAGCTTTCGGCAAAATCGAAAAAGTGTGCTCTTAATATGAGACCCCGGGAAATTGCTAATAAAGTGCAAAATACATCATATTGTAATTAGAAAACTTTATTTAAAGTTTCTGAAAGACAAATGTAATAGAGAAGCACATTTGCAACAATCGTAAACACACTTATACCCAATATTATACCTAATCTGCCCCCTCCACCCTTCTCCCTCAAATCAAGGTCAGCACACACTTATAATTTCGTATAAACGTTCCCTTAACGTTAATATAGTATTTTCTCTTATTTTATTACTGTACAATAACTTTCATACTCCAGCAACCCAGGAATACCCTGAGTATCTCATGTTACGAACCCCATGGTGGATTTATTCCACTCCATACATACAAGAAGAACACATTTAAGAAGTTTCAAAAACAGAGAAAAAAAAGTACAACTAGCAGTAACATGTTAGTTTCTTGTTGTTTAATACTGGATATAAAGAAGTACCGCCGCGGTCACCCATCCAAGTAGTAATCGCATTCATCGTCGCTTAAGGGGCTCCTGAACCGAAGGCCGAACTCCGACGATGTCGCTGTTTTACCGACAAAATTACCGACAACCCTACAAATTTTCGCACAGCTCCAGCTTTTTAGAATAGATACACCGCCAAGGTTAGAGTTGACAAGTCGTGAAAACATATAAAATGAGATTTTCCCTGAATCATTGATGTATGTACTGCAATCCTGGAGAAGCATTTTCAATTCTGTCAAGTTAACGCGACGCTGTATGAGTACGGATTTTTTCGGTATACAGGTCCCCTATTATTGACATCATCGCAGGGATAGTCAAGAATAGCACCTATTGCACGCACACATACGCACGACACACATACACATCGTATGCTTTATTAGACTTGTAATCTTCATTTCAAGGGTTCAATAATGTTGTTTCGTGTTTTGCAATTCAGGAAAACTTGTTTTCACGTTCGTACAAACGGTATATCTTTATATAAAACACATCTTGTGATGAATTGACAGGCCGTCTGCCAACTAGACGCCATATATTGAGGTAAATGAAAATAAGGAAATCTGTAGTTCCGTAACTTTTTCTCGTTTTCCATATAAAATGAGATTTTCCCTGAATCATTGATGTATGTACTGCAATCCTGGAGAAGCATTTTCAATTCTGTCAAGTTAACGCGACGCTGTATGAGTAGAGACTTTTGTCGGTAAAACAGACGGGTTCAGGATCCCCTTAACTTTTCTGTTCGAACGGAGTAGCGGTGACCTTCTGACTCTGACGATGCCTTTTTCTCTATAATACTCTTATTTAACCTAATCTTTTGTTTGTAACAAGATAACAACAATTGGGTTTATAATAATTTATTTCTGACGTTATTTGTAAAAAATAGATAGCATACTGCACACACACACACATTTTTTGTAACACAATAAAATTTTTCTATTGATTATCTATTAAATGCGTCCCATTTAGCTATGTTGTGGTTGATAACAATATTTCCTGATTGATAAATCATATATGTATATATATTATATACATCAGTAGAATAATAGAAACATACACGTTAAATCTACATTGATACTATGTGGATAAGGTACTTCGATTTGGTGATGGAAAAGAAACGTCGAATCCACGTGCATAAGGTACTTCGATATTGTCGATGAAAAAGAAACGATGAATCCACGTGGATAACTCGCGGATGATTCTCTATCCACGTAGTCCACGTAAATTACGTGGATTCGACGTAGATGTGACGTGACTGTTTTTAACGGGCACTGGGTAAATTGTCCTTCGTGGATGTATCACAGTGCGCGGTATTCTCTCGCGAGGAGTTTTGAGCGGGGAATCAGCAATCTTTAAACATCGATGCCGAGCAATTCTCGGCTGTCGGCCTTCGAGAATCGGCGACGTAAACTGCGACGACAAAACTCCCTCCATCAGACGGACGCGCGTTTCATCCTTAGACTGGCAGCAGTCGGGGGTGGTCGGTAACCCTGATAACCGGAGGGATCCAGCAGCTCGGAATTGGCTGGACCCAGACAAGTACAGGAGCATACGCTCACGCAATCGTCCGTGTCGTGCATGATAGGCATGTGGCTGGCCAGGAGCTTTCCGTTTACCGCCACGACCTCCCCGTCTAACGTTAAAACGTGATGCGAGGCAGATTGCATCTCGGTGTCGTCGCGACGCTCACCTGAATCCCTAAAGTGATGTTTTTCAGGATATTAATATATTAATGTTTCTTTTAGATATATATAAGATTATTTGTTCTGTTACAGAAAAATGTATTTACGTCGTCATAAACCGCAATACGAGCAAATTAATACTGGCGGCGACTACGGCCAAGCCAAATAGGATGAAGACCAAACTCAAAACCACATATCCAGGTTTATTGGAGAGCGCTTGATCATTCTGCAATATAATTTATCAGTAAATTTTACTTACTTACTTACTGTTTTACTTTCTTACGTTTAAATCGAGCGTTATTTACCTGGAGAGCGACATAGTCGCCGAAACCTATAGTTGTGAGCGTTACAAAGCAGTAATAAAAGCTATCGAAGTAACTCCAGCCCTCGTATCTCGAAAACACTGCAGCACCTGTCGTAATAATTATACTCGAAAGCAGACCGGTCGCTAGCATAAGATTCATCTCTGTAGCTTCAGTTTTCTGACACCTGAGATACGTCTTTGCTCGTCTGATCACGACCGATGCAAACTTATTCAATCGCTCGCCAATGCTCTGGAACATCACCAATCCCAAAGGAATTCCCACCATTGCGTACACCATACAAAACGCCTTCTCCGTTTTAGTCACAGGAGTGGAATGCCCGTAACCTTTAAGAAAAAAACATTTTTACATATATACAGGGTGTCCCGAAATTCGCGAATCAAAATACCATAGCAATAAAGTTCTCGAAAAAATAAATTTAAAACGTATTTGCCACTTTTCGTTCCGAGCAGTAGTTTCTGAGATAAAAAGGTTTAAACGTGGCCAATTACAGATTACGATTAAACAGAAACCTGTCCGTGAGTCGCGCGTCAATAGTGTTAGTGACCGCGCACTTCACGCTCTCACAGGCATTAGACAAAAGATTGTTTGCGTGACGTCCGTACAATACCGCGTGTTGCGTGTAATATTTGTTGCGAATTAGATGATGCTGTTAATAAACAACGTGTGTTTAAGCATAAATTTATTTTATTCATCACGTAATGAATAAGATAAATTTATAATTCATCAGAATTTTTTTTTAGTCTTTTCTACTCCTATTTCATATATAATTCTTTAAAATTTGGTTTGTTAGACCCAGTTTTATAAGGCTTCTATGTATGTACGGATTTTCCGATATATCAAACGTCTGTAACTCAAAAAGTAATCAACCAAATTTTAAATATATTCTTCAGTCTTTTTTACCCCCATTTTATGTATAACACTGTAAGATAAAAAATATTGACAATATATTAAAAAAATGTGTAAATTTTATTGTATATTTAAAATTTCACTCCCCGCAAGAGAAGTTGAGTTTTCCAATTGGTTTTGTAATTGCCGGAAGTCTATGTGCGGAATTGAAAAAATAATGTC
This sequence comes from Leptothorax acervorum, assembly GCA_035220615.1. Taxonomy (NCBI): domain Eukaryota; kingdom Metazoa; phylum Arthropoda; class Insecta; order Hymenoptera; family Formicidae; genus Leptothorax; species Leptothorax acervorum. The sequence continues at coordinate 160,775 of JASTWQ010000241.1, read as the reverse complement.
ATTTTGAAAAGAATTTAATAAACTTAAAGATACTGAAATGTAAAATTTAATATTATTGAAATTAATTTCCTAAATTTATCTTAGGTTGGCAACACAATCCTAACAACTCACTTAGTGTTTACACGTTATTGCATATTTTTGTAGCCCTTGTCGAGACGTTTTCAAAACACTTTTTTGTTCAGTCGATTTAAATTATGGCTTGAGAGTTTTAAAGAATTATGATTTTATTAAGAGTTTGAAGCAATTAAATTTTCAGAAAAGTACTTTTTATAAAACCATAATTAAAATTTACAAAAACTTTACTTAAAAGAAAACGGTTAAAATTGTCAATAACTTCTCATAGTCTTTAAGTGTGCAAGTAGAAACTTGCACATTGCTTCCTCATAGTTTTAAAGTGTGCAAGTAGAAACTTGCACATTGCTTCCTCATAGTTTTTAAGTGTGCAAGTAGAAACTTGCACATTGCTTCCTCATAGTTTTAAAGTGTGCTAGTAGAAACTTTCACATTGCTTTGTCATAGTTTTTAAGTGAGCAAGTAGAAACTTGTACATTGCTTTGTCATAGTTTTTAAGTAAGCAAGTAGAAACTTGCACATTGCTTTCTCATAGTTTTTAAGTATACAAATTACAAACTTGCACATTACATCCTCACAACTTTTAAGTATGCAAATTATAAATTTGCATATTGCTTAATCAACATTTCATTTTGCTCATAAAGTTTCCTCTATGAGGAAGCCAAATTGAAATATCCACTAATAATTATACATCAAAGAAAAAATTTGTACTGGTACAGATGAAAAATTGCATCAACGTGTGGCCGTGCGCAACATATCGCCAATTTTTCATCTGCGTGCGCTCTTACGCAAAATGACTTCAAGATATTTGTATGAGCCTTTACACATACTGAAAAAAGTCTTAAAATGTGGTACAATATGGCTCCAGGCGAAGGTCCACTTTAAAAAACCTAACGCGCCATTGGTGGTACCTCACAGGTGGTGCGGAAGTCCACTGTTATTACTTTTAATTTCTTAAGTTATTATTTTATATCCATAAAGTACTATACAGCAGAATATTTCTTGCAGTAGAATTACGCATTTTTTAATAAGAATGGTGGAACATTTTTATATTTTTGCCGCTTCAGATCTAACTTTCTTTTTACGCGCTGAAATGTTCCGCGTAAGCGTGAAAAGAAATCGCTACCAAGTAACTTTATTAAAGAATCATTATTTTTACAAAATCGTATAAAAGAGATACACAGAAATAAATGATATCTCTTTTATGCAGTACATACGTTGCGCAATAATAAGAAATCTCGTTATTAGAAAGCAATTGTGTAAAAAGAACGCGTAGTCCATACAGCACAAAATATTTTTAAAATAGTTTACAACAATTCATTCTTAGAATGTTTCTATGTTCGCCAGATTGTCAAAAAAAATTTTTTAACAATGTTTTTAAAAGATTGCATAAAAATATATTTAACAATATTTGTAAAATCTTTTAAAATTTAAACATTTTATTTTTTAAAGCAATATTTCTAAAAGATTTTACAAATATTATTGAACATATTTGTATGCAATTTTTTAAAACATTTTTGAAAATATTCTTTTGACATGATTTGACGGACATAGAAACATTGAAAAAATATTTTTGTGAATTAGTTTAAATTACCAAATTAAATTTCTTAATCGACGAAACTGGCAATCACTCCTGACGGTCACAATCGTCAGGACACTTTAGACCAAGATTCCGGTCCCTCTATCAAAACGCTTAAATTTAAGCAACTTAAATTAAGATGGAAAAATTCCCTCTCCCTTCCCTAATTAAATCGATATCGATTTAATATTAAAATCACTGTAAAAACTTATTGCGAAAAATATTACCCCAGCCAGGGTTCGAACCTGAAATCTCCTGCATTCCGTTCGGGTGTCTTAACCAATTCGACTACCGGGGCATGTGGTAATATTTATCGCAATAGTACATCTAAACAATCATAAGATGGAACACCGATATTTACGTCGACGGTGTATATTCAACAATGAGATACATTTATTTCGCCAGTGTATAAATAACCAAATTAAATTTCTTAATCGACGAAACTGGCAATCACTCCTGACGGTCACAATCGTCAGGACACTTTAGACCAAGATTCCGGTCCCTCTATCAAAACGCTTAAATTTAAGCAACTTAAATTAAGATGGAAAAATTCCCTCTCCCTTCCCTAATTAAATCGATATCGATTTAATATTAAAATCACTGTAAAAACTTATTGCGAAAAATATTACTTCAGCCAGGGTTCGAACCTGGAATCTCCTGCATTCCGTTCGGGTGTCTTAACCAATTCGACTACCGCGGCATGTGGTAATATTTATCGCAATAGTACATCTAAACAATCATAAGATGGAACACCGATATTTACGTCGACGGTGTATATTCAACAATGAGATACATTTACTTCGCCAGTGTATAAATAACCAAATTAAATTTCTTAATCGACGAAACTGGCAATCACTCCTGACGGTCACAATCGTCAGGACACTTTAGACCAAGATTCCGGTCCCTCTATCAAAACGCTTAAATTTAAGCAACTTAAATTAAGATGGAAAAATTCCCTCTCTCTTCCCTAATTAAATCGATATCGATTTAATATTAAAATCACTGTAAAAACTTATTGCGAAAAATATTACCCCAGCCAGGGTTCGAACCTGGAATCTCCCGCATTCCGTTCGGGTGTCTTAACCAATTCGACTACCGGGGCATGTGGTAATATTTATCGCAATAGTACGTCTAAACAATCATAAGATGGAACACCGATATTTACGTCGACGGTGTATATTCAACGATGAGATACATTTACATTTGATAGAGGGACCGGAATCTTGGTCTAAAATGTTCCGACGATTGTGACCGTCAGGAGTGATTGCCAGTTTCGTCGATTAAGAAATTTAATTTGGTTATTTGTACACTGGCGAAGTAAATGTATCTCATCGTTGAATATACACCGTCGACGTAAATATCGGTGTTCCATCTTATGATTGTTTAGATGTACTATTGCGATAAATATTACTACATTCCCCGGTAGTCGAATTGGTTAAGACACCCGAACGGAATGCGGGAGATTCCAGGTTCGAACCCTGGCTGGGGTAATATTTTTCGCAATAAGTTTTTACAGTGATTTTAATATTAAATCGATATTGATTTAATTAGGGAAGGGAGAGGGAATTTTTCCATCTTAATTTAAGTTGCTTAAATTTAAGCGTTTTGATAGAGGGACCGGAATCTTGGTCTAAAGTGTCCTGACGATTGTGACCGTCAGGAGTGATTGCCAGTTTCGTCGATTAAGAAATTTAATTTGGTTATTTATACACTGGCGAAGTAAATGTATCTCATCGTTAGTTTAAATTATTTTAAACTTCCTAAAAAATATTTTAAATATGTATATTTTAAGAGGTTTTTGTGCTGTATGGGAAGAGAGTTGGATATACTAGAAAAGTATGTATGTATAGAATACGATACACGTTACTTGATGCACAATTTTTGACTTCCCTGTATGACGATCGGAGCGGTCGATCCAACCAGGTGTTATCTATGGATCTTTCGGTTGATTACAGTTGCAGTCGGTAACCCATCTCCCATGGTAAAAAGTTGGTGCATCCATTAAAATTATATATGTATAGACAATTTTTTCTTACGACTTGAAACTTCACTTTTATATTTAAAATTTGATTTGTGAGTTATACAGGTTTCAATACACAAATCAATTTTTATTAATTGTGAATTGCATCGGCTTTAATTTATAATTAAAATTTGATTTCTGAATTACATAGGCATTAATTCAGATAGGTACTATAAACGAGATACTATCCTATTCCTCACAGCTAAGAAGTTTTACTTCTGCCGCGCGTGGAGGCCATACGTATTTTTTTTAATTTAATTTTTTTATTTATTATCTTTTTATCTTTTTTTATGTAAGAATATTTTATCACTAAAAAAATAATTAAATACACCCATATTTCCAGCACATGCAATGAACTAAAAACAATACGTCTTCAGTGTACGTGAATCTAATATTGCCGCTTTCGAACATCTGTAGCCGCCTGTAGCAAAAAAATCTGTCCATATTCGAAGGTTTTACCCTGTTTTGTGCGGGGGTCCTTCAGCTCTAAAAAAATAGTGAATTTATATATAATTGTGAGAAAATAACACATGTATATAATAAAACGTATAAGTACGTTTCCATAAACATAGAATTGCACAAAACGCACACTTTCTCGCAAGGTTTATTTAAAAGGATTACCTAACGGTTTTTGTTATTCATAGTTGCGAACGAGGACCCGTAAAATAATTTATTTTAAACCCATAATGTTTGATCTTAAATTGACATCAATCGAATATTATCATCATGCAAGAAATCAAATGTAATGAAATTCTTTTAAACATATTAAGTATTTAGAGTAGTCTTATTAAACAATGTATGGTTTCTTTAAATACTTCCAATTTTGGTTAATTGTAAGTATTTCTCTCCTAATATATTTTAAGATAAATTATAAAAATTAGAGAGCACATAAGAGAGAGCTCTCCGAGTAATCCTTTAGTATGTCATGCATATATGATATACTTACATCTGCAATTCATATAAATGCACTTAAAAAAGGTTTTGGTTATAACAACCAAGGCTTGGTTAATGTTAACAAATTTGTTAACATTAACCAAATATTTTGTCATAATCACTAAACCGCTTAGTTCAAACTATTTCACCAAGCCTTGATTATTATAACTAGAACCTTTTTCAGTGTGGATTAAAGATTTAGTATAATTATAACACTAAAAAAAAATTTTTATATCCAACTAAATATTTAGTCCGATACGTTCAACTAAACATTTACTACGACCATAATTTGTTACTGTTGTAAACAAGTTAGGGGTTTGGAAACAATATTTTGTTTCATCGTAGTAAATGTTTGGTTGAACGTATCGGACTAAATATTCAGTTGGATAAAACAATTCTTTTTCTTTGTGAAGTATAGTAGTAGTTATGATATTTCGCTACTCCTCAGCACAGATTAATCCAGGACTTATTGCTTATTGTGTGTCTCTGAAAGTTGCATCTATCATAATAAATGTATGTAGTCGTATGTGTAAATTGAAATGCATAAGATTTTTTAAGAAATAGGCAATATTTATTTACTCGGATTACGGGAAAAGATTCATTTAAATCGAGAAATCTCTAAAAACATATTTCAAAAATTTTAACGCATGCGCGTGCAAAGTGACACACAGCGATTTAATGTGTTCTGAGGGCATGCATGTGCATGAGAATAACTCCTTTAGCAGTCCAATGTAATCAAAATAAAGTACGTACGCAAACAGAGATTGTCGCTGCAAATAGTCGTCGAGTTCTCCATTCGCTGTATAAAACCGTGTATACAGGGTGAATCTTAATGGATGTACCAACCTTTTACCATGAGAGATGGGTTACCGACTGCAACTGTAATCAACCGAAAGATCCATAGATGACACCTGGTTGGATCGACCGCTCCGATCGACATACAGGGAAGTCAAAAATTGTGCATCAAGTAACGTGTATCGCATTCTATACATACATACTTTTCTATTATATCCAACTCTTCCCATACAGCACAAAAACCTCTTAAAATATATTTACAATATTTTTTAGGAAGTTCAAAATAATTTAAAATAATTCACGCAAATATTTTTAGAATGTTTCTATGTCCGCCAAATCATGTCAAAAGAATATTTTCAAAAATGTTTTAAAAGATTGCATACAAATATATTCAATAATATTTGTAAAATCTTTTAGAAATATTACTTCAAAAAATAAAATGTTCAAATTTCTAAAAGATTTTACAAATATTGTTAAATATATTTTTATGCAATCTTTTAAAAACATTTTTGAAAATATTTTCTTGACAATCTGGCAAACATAGAAACATTCTAAAAATATTTTTGTAAACTATTTAAAAAAATATTTTGTGCTGTATGGATTACGCGTTTTTTTTATACAATTGTTTTCTAATAACGAGATTTCTTAGTATTGCGCAACGTATCTACCGCATAAAAGAGATATTATTTGTATCTGTGTATCTTTTTTATACGATTTAAAAAAAATAATGATTCTTTAATAAAGTTACTTGGTAGCGATTTATTTTCACGCTTACGCGGAACATTTTAGTGCGTAAAAAGAGAGTTGGACCTGAAGCGGCAAAAATATAAAAATGTTCTACCATTCTTATTAACAAATGCGTAATTCTACTGCAAGAAATATTCTGCTGTATAGTACTTTATGGATATAAAATAATAACTTAAAAAATTAAAAGTAATAACAGTGGACTTCCGCTTTAAAGTGGACCTTCGCCTGGAGCCATAATGTGGTACAATATGGCTCCGGGCGAAGGTTCACTTTAAAAAACCTAACGCGCCATTGGTGGTACCTCAGAGGTGGTGCGGAAGTCCACTGTTATTACTTTTAATTTTTTAAGTTATTATTTTATATCCATAAAGTACTATACAGCAGAATATTTCTTGCAGTAGAATTACGCATTTTCTAATAAGAATGGTAGAACATTTTTATATTTTTGCCGCTTCAGGTTCAACTCTCTTTTTACGCGCTAAAATGTTCCGCGTAAGCGTGAAAATAAATCGCTACCAAGTAACTTTATTAAAGAATCATTATTTTTAAAAATTGTATAAAAAGATACACAGATACAAATAATATCTCTTTTATGCGGTAGATACGTTGCGCAATAATAAGAAATCTCGTTATTAGAAAACAATTGTGTAAAAAAAACGCGTAATCCATACAGCACAAAATATTTTTTAAAATAGTTTACAAAAATATTTTTAGAATGTTTCTATGTTCGCCAGATTGTCAAGAAAATATTTTCAAAAATGTTTTTAAAAGATTGCATAAAAATATATTTAACAATATTTGTAAAATCTTTTAGAAATTTGAACATTTTATTTTTTGAAGTAATATTTCTAAAAGATTTTACAAATATTATTGAATATATTTGTATGCAATCTTTTAAAACATTTTTGAAAATATTCTTTTGACATGATTTGGCGGACATAGAAACATTCTAAAAATATTTGCGTGAATTATTTAAATTATTTTAAACTTCCTAAAAAATATTTTAAATATATTTTAAGAGGTTTTTGTGCTGTATGGGAAGAGTTGGATATAATAGAAAAGTATGTATGTATAGAATACGATACACGTTACTTGATGCACAATTTTTGACTTCCTTGTATGTCGATCGGAGCGGTCGATCCAACCAGGTGTCATCTATGGATCTTTCGGTTGATTACAGTTGCAGTCGGTAACCCATCTCTCATGGTAAAAGGTTGGTACATCCATTAAGATTCACCCTGTATGTATAGTTCCGCGTAAGAGCAATTTGACCTTGCGCAGCATGAGCGAATAATACCACTTTGAATGAAACGTACATACAACACAAAGAAAGGCATCCCAGAGGTGTCTTTCTCCGACTTTAATGTAATAATGAGTTTGTTATTCAATAAGTTTCTTTTTATTGGCAAGAAAACATGTTTAACGAGCAAAACCCCCGAAAATCAGCTAAATTTTCATTTTTTGGTTATTACTTCTGTACTAATTGTACGTATCACAATATAATTTCATAAATGTACAGAAGTTCAAACACTATCCACTGGTATAAAATCTTTTGCATAAAACATACAAGTTATGAAATTAAACTTTTTTATTTTTTCACTAGTCATGAACGTAAAACCTTTTCTAGTAAATAGATTTTATTTATAGAAAAATGTTTGGTAATTAAGTTTTGTTTCTATATGTTAGGAAGGATCAGAAATATATTTTATTGTATATAACTGTGCGCGCGATCAGCGAAACTACGAGTCGCACGCCGCCCGACAAGCTGCGCTATCATGCAGCCGCATTAGCAAACGCGTGTGCATTCGCCGTGTGCGATATATAGCTACGTGGTGTTGAGTTATTAAATTGTGGAATAATCGTCGACAATTTTTTACACTTATAAAATTAAGCTATTATGCTTCGTTCAAAAGTTATAATTGAAAAACAAAATTTTGGTCAATTTTTGAAGGCTAAATTTATTTTTTAAACACGCTTGCTTGCCGATAAAAAAATACGTATTAAATATTTTTATTCCTCTCTACAAACTTATAAAGTTTTATTAAAATCAGAGAGGGACACCTGGGAGCCTTTCCTTGTTAGAAGAGATATCGATAGTTCTGAATGCCACATTATACATAATTAAAATTATATCAGATTATTTGAACGTCAAGCGAATTACGTTAAATTTTTTTATTTACCATTATAATCTATATACTATTATATCTTTTCAAAAGTCTATTAAAATGCCAACATCAGATGTCGAGTGTAATTTATAATCTTTTCTATTCCGTTTTTAATAATCAAGAAAGATATACATACAAATATTCTATATGTTAAGATATGGGAAGTTAATGGATGCCCAAGTGTTAGCCAAAGTTCTCGAAGTCTGTAAAAAAGAGAAGGTAATCAATGTATTACAGACGGAGGCTTTGACTTGATTTTTACAGAATTATTTATACTTTTACTATTTGCAGGTTTCTTACACAGACGACGGCATAAAAGCAATAGTATTTACAGCTAAAGGGGACATGAGACAAGCCCTGAATAATCTGCAGTCTACATACAACGGATTTAATCATGTAAATGCAGAAAATATATTTAAAGTCTATGATGAACCTCACCCGTTAATTGTTAAAGAGATGCTGGATGATTGTATAAAGGACGATATTTCTAAAGCATGAACGGTAAAATATACGCGTTCAAAGATATTAATATATACATATATGTATGCGTATCAAATATTATGTTAGATTTACAAATTACATTTGCTAGGTAATTTATCATTTCTGGAAAATGGGATATTCTGCAGAAGATATAATCAGCAACGTATTTAAAGTTTGTAAAAATTACACCATAGACGAGAAACTGAAACTGAAATTTGTCAAGGTAAGTTGGCATGCTACAGTAATAATTTAATGTTGTATAATGTTATACTCACCTTTTATTTTTATGTAGGTACTTTTAAAATATTCTTAACAATTTGCAGGAAATTGGATTGACACATATGAGAGTGGTCGAAGGTATCAACAGTTTGTTACAGTTACACGATTTAGTGGCAAGACTTTGCCTCGCATGCACGTCAAAATAATTGTGTAAAATGATTATATTGTCCTCTATTGCCTTTCGTTAAATATATTTATACATTTTCGCTATATGTATATATGTATTCTTAATGTACGGTTCTTATAATTTCGTCAGGTTTGAAAATGCCTTGTCTCAAAATTATTTTCTTAAAAACATTATTTTATTTGTGACATCTACAAAGTATAACGCACGATACAGCTCGTAAGTCTAAATAGCGCCGTACATGTGCAACGTGTGTTTGTGCAGCTCATCGATATATCGTTGAAAGTAGCGACAGGACTAGCAATTTTAAGAAACAGAAATGTATATTCGCACATTAACTTATCACTATCAAAGACTTAGGCCGGTATTCATAGTCTGATCTTATTTCAAGACCGTATTAAGTAATGTCTTAAGACGCTAATACGGCTCTGTGATTGGTTCATGAGTTTCATGACATCTTAAGATTGTACTTAAGACGGTCTTAAATATATAAGATCCGACTATGAATACCGGCCTTAAACGCTCAAAAATATATAAATAGAAAACTTGCAAATAATAGAGAAAGTCCCCTATTATGAGATAGGCTCCTAATATGCGATAGCGTGGTTTCTGCTAAACTAATAGGCCCTATCTGTTGGTTCCACCATAAACTTATTGCTCTTGGGGTAAAACCTATTTAGTGGAAAATTCTTTGTTTGATCTTGCGTGTAGTCGTTGCAGAGAAAGAAATTGTGAAATTGGATGTTGTCAAGTGCCATGGATATGAGTCTTTAAACCTTGTTTATTATATATTTAATAAATATTTTGCAATAAGTTCTGCATGCAGCGATATAGTAAGGTCGTGTTAATAGGAAAATACGGGATATGTTGAGTTGCTCCATTGTAGAGATTAGATTTGGTGATCGCGAAACCGCAAGACGTGGGACATGCGATACTCAGGGTACTCCTGGGTTGCTGGAGTATGAAAGTTATTGTACAGTAATAAAATAAGAGAAAATATTATATTAACGTTAAAGGAAAGTTCATACGAAATTATAAGAGTGTGCTGACCATGATTTGAGGGGGGAAGGTTAGGTACAATATTGGGAATAAGTGGGTTTACGATTGTTGCAAATATGCATCTCCATTACATGTCTTTCAGAAACTTTAAATAAAGTTTTCTAATTGCAATACGATGTATTTGCACTTTATTAGCGATTTCCCGGGGTCTCTCATATTAGGAGCATACATTTTCGATTTTGCCAAAAGTTTATTTTTAACAATTTTCTAATTTTCAGAAAAATTAATATTTAAATTAAATTTTACATTTTAGCATCTTAAGGGTCCATATCCCTCAGTAGGTCCAAAAAATAGGTAATGTTTTGTGAATTTTTTGTGGAGAAAATAAACAAAATAAATTAATCAATATTTATGGATTATATTGATGATACTTTTAAGTAGTTATACAAATTTTTTCAGCCCATTTAAATAATTAGGCGAAGCGGGATACTGGGCAACGGCGCGGAGTAGGTTGCTCCATGGCGGAAGTCCTCGAGGTCGTAAAATGTGTCTGAAACATCGAATCAATCGATTTTCCTGTTCAGTACAAGTGTCCCTATAGAGTAGACTAAAAAAAATTATTTTGAATAAAAATTCATAAAATGGCGGCAGTTAAAAGGAAAAAATTTAATTTTCACTATTAATTTTTTTCTTTTAACTGCCGCCATTTTATGAATTTTTATTCAAAATAATTTTTTTTAGTCTACTCTATAGGGACACTTGTACTGAACAGGAAAATCGATTGATTCGATGTTTCAGACACATTTTACGACCTCGAGGACTTCCGCCATGGAGCAACCTACTCCGCGCCGTTGCCCAGTATCCCGCTTCGCCTAATTATTTAAATGGGCTGAAAAAATTTGTATAACTACTTAAAAGTATCATGAATATAATCCATAAATATTGATTAATTTATTTTGTTTACTTTCTCCACAAAAAATTCACAAAACATCACCTATTTTTTGGACCTACTGAGGGATATGGACCCTTAAAGCTTATTAAATTTCCTTCAAAATGACCTACTATATTTTTCAATTCTGCTTATGGACTTCCGGCAATCACACAAAATAGATGTTGTATCTCATAATTGGGGACTTTTCACTACTACATGTGCATTCTCGGTTTGTATAATAGTGGTAATTAAAATAACGATCATAAGTATATATTCTGTACGTTTAACGTAATTTGTACGAAATTTTATTTCTACGTAATATTATATATCCTTATCACTGTAACGTAATTAGTTACGTTACGTTACGGGATAAATTTTTAAATTCATATTTGTGAAATGTATTGTACTCGAAATTCTCTTATTCTATATCAAAGATAAACCACGAGATAACTTTGTACATTTATACACTTAACTAGTAGAAACATACCTAACTAACAGATAACGTTAATCTTACGAGATTGTAATTAAAAAATTGAGTTTATATAATCTTTACAAATAGAATTGCATCTGCAAATATTTAATATTATGTATTTCTTGGAAGCACGGTTTATTGAATTATAAGTCATTGAAATCACAAAGATGAGCTAACATTTCATTAGCCGTAAGAAATTAAATTGCAATATTCGCCCAAATATGTTCAAATGAACATTATTAGACTTTTGAGTCTAGTAAGCCAATTAATTATATCAATTGCGATTGTGTGTGTAGATGTTTATTTTGAAGACTTTTATTTATTATTTAAAAACTATTGTTATTTTTACTAATTAATAGAATTTTTTTAAATACAGGGTGTACCAGACCTCGCGTATCACCCGTTAATGGCAGATTTCTGAGATCATTTGGAGACAAAAATCTTAATGCCAAAATGTCGAGGCTGCCAAATTGTCATCCCGATATTCGTCGGTCTTGCGAACAGTGTACAAAGAAATAAAGTGAATAATAATTTCAAATTTTTCCTATCGAGTTGAGTAAAGTGTGGAAGAGCTGTTTTGACATGCGTCGTCCCTGAGTGCGTAAAATTTTGACAAGTACACTAGTAAATTTTGAACCTTTCCCGTTTATATTAAACACTGTAGCAGCCTCGACATTTTGGCATTAGGATTTTTGTCTCCAAATGATCTCAGCAATCTACCATCAACGGGTGATACGCGAGGTCTGGTACACCCAGTATAAGTGAGTATATGCATGTGCATTTAAAGATCCCAGGCGTGCACTTTTTGGATGGTACCTTTGTAAGTTGAGTTCTATTTGTGATATAATAAACATGCGATTTATCAGTCTTATATTTTTTTTATTCTCTCGAGCAAGATAAATATCATTTTAGAAAGTGAGCGTGTATAAGATTTCATGGATAAAATCGTTAAGTCTAAACGTCATTGTTCATATATAGAAATTATAATTTTACAATTAGACTCTATCCTTTTGCGACATGACACACACGCCCCTGATATGATATACCATAATTATTACCGTAAATGTATTTTATCATTGGATTTGATAACGCGGCGCATTAGGTCGAACTTCATCTCTAACGCGCGCATCATCAGTTTACAATGTATCATGTAATTACAAATCATGCAAGAATTTATATTAAAATTTTTTTTTCATCTTTATCATTGACAGTATCGACATTGCTTTCGTGTTTTGTCTTACAATTTGCCGTAATGTCTCAAAATGCTGCACTTTCAATATTTCCAGTTATCTTGGGAACCGCTTCCGCTTATCATCTCTTTCTGTTCTTCTCCTTCGCTCTCTCTCTCTCTCTCTCTCTCTCTCTCTCTCTCTCTCTCTCTCTCTCTCTCTTCTCTCTCTCTCTCTCTCTTTCGTCCGAGAAATGTCCGTGAATTCCCAATTCAGCACCACTTCTCCATCGGCATGGACGTTAAGTGCGCTCTCGGCTTCGGAGAGGGCCATCGTAGAGCGCTCTGACACGATTCCGCCCTGGAGGGCGTCCTCGGGGGCGGTTGTAGCGGACCGGCATGGGATTCCTGGGAGTTCGAGTTCGCGTTCCCGTTTATCTCGGACCGCGATGCAGTCTGCTTCTCCGCAGGTGGATCGCCGCGATGGTTCCTCTTTGTCGGTTTTCGAGCCACGTCATGCTGTGAGGCGGTCGGCGGAGCGCTTTCTACGGACTGAAGACTCGTCGCGCGATGCAGGGAGAGCCGCAGCGGCTTCTTCGGCGGCGCCGGACGAGTCTTCGCCTCCTGGGAGCTGTACACCGCCGATACTTCTAAATTCTCCGACGTGCGAGATTGGGAATCCTAAAACGTAGAAAACGTTAGACACAAATGTATAGGTACATAGAGTTTGGTGTGAAGTATAAATACAGTGTACTTTGATATATATTTTGTGAAGTATATATAGAAAATATGTACGAGTACATGGAATTTTTAGAGGTAAATGTAGATAGTAATTGTCTCAAAATACTCTTAATTATTTGAAATATCTATATGACGAAAATCTCAATCGTTTCGAATATTATTCAAAACAAGAACTTTTTAGAAAACTTGAATACATTGAAGATCTCGAACGTTCTAAAACTTTTTTGCTTATATCTTTTTTCTCTTAAAATACTGCGTTATATTGAAGTGAAACTTCTATGGGCGCGGGGGATGTTTTGGAACGAGTGTTACGGAAGTCGCGTTACGGAAGTCGCGTTACAGAAGTCGCGTTACGGAAGTCTTGTTACGGATTCGCGTTATGGAAGTCCGTCACGAAAAGTCGAAACTTCTATGAGTGATTCGGTGCGTCGCGTTACGCGTTAGGGTTACGGGTTTGCGTTATAAATTGAAGCCGATGCAATTAAAAAAAAAAAAATATGCGTTTGGTCTCCACGCGCGGCAGAAGTAAAACTTCCTAGCTATGAGGAATAGGATAGTATCTCGTTTATGGTATCTGAATTAAAGCCTGTGTAATTAACAAATCAAATTTTAACTGTAAATTAAAGCCGATGCAATTTACAAATAAAAATTTATTTGTGAATTAAAAAATGTGTAATTCACAAATCAAATTTTAATTATAAATTAAAGCCGATGCATATCACGGATCAATGTTGATTTGTGAATTGCACCGGCTTTAATTCACAAGTCAAAATTGAACTGTCTCAAGCTTTCTAGTGGGGAGTTTACCCAATTAACCGAGGACACTCTGAACCATCTCATGGAGGTTCACTTCCCGGGATTTCAGAAGTCTTCCTCGGGTACAGAAAACCAACAACAGCCTGGGGCTACTCGTAAGCCCAGGGCATGGGAATTTGCAGCAAAAGTGGTTTACCTACAGGCAGTGGAGTGGGCGGTCGGTTTTTTGAGCCTTACAAGGCTCCGGGACCAGACGGCATACACCCTATACTTCTTCAGGAGGGACTGGGAGCAATGATAGGCCCACTGACTAAAATCTTTAGGGCAAGCATTGCTCTAAAACATGTTCCCCAGACATGGAGAGCCACAAAGGTGGTTTTTATACCTAAGCCCGGTAGAAATGGACATATCAGGACTAAGGACTATAGACCTATCAGCCTTACATCTTTCCTATTGAAGACCTTGGAGAGATTAGTTGATAGGTTCCTCAAGAACGATCCTTTAATGGATCACCCTGTAGCCAATGCTCAGTATGCCTACAGGGAAAGCAGGTCTACCGAGACCGCTCTACACCACCTGACGGGCAAAATAGAGACACAGCTAGAGGCGAAAGGATATGCTATTGGAACCTTTTTTGACATCAAAGGGGTTTTTGATAGCACCTCGACCATAGCTATCAAAGAAGCATTGAACAAACATGGGGTCCCGGAACTGCTAGTAGATTGGGTGGAGGATAAACTGGCGGTGAATTGAAGCCGGTGCTTCACAATTCACAAATTAACATTGATTCGTAATATGCATCGGCTTTAATTTATAATTAAAATTTGATTTGTGAATTACACAGGCTTTAATTCACAAATCAATTTTTATTTGTAAATTGCATCGGCTTTAATTTATAGTTAAAATTTGATTTGTTAATTACACAGGCTTTAATTCCGATACCATAAACGAGATACTATCCCATTCCTCACAGCTAGGAAGTTTCACTTCTGCCGCGCATGGAAGCCACACGCATACTTTTTATAAAATTTTTTTATACAGGGAGTATGAAAAATTCCGTGACGGTGAAATATCTCGAAAAATGTAAGTTTTATAAAAAAATACTTCAGACAAAAGTTGTAAGGTTTAATGGTCTAAACAGATTTGACTTTAGACGACATTGCCAAGGTCAGATCAAGGTTACTTTAAATTTTTAAATAAGACCTATTTCTTATCGCATATTCCTTAGAGCCCCTCTTTAGGCCTATTCGAACCACTTTAATTTTATTCGCTTTGAACCAACTGTTTCGAAGTTATCGAGCTTTTTATAACAAGATGTCGGCCGACTGTTCACTGTAGCTTTACCCAAGATGTTGTCATCCTGACAATATCACGTCGTTGTGCATTGGCGAGCAATATAAATAAGTAGGTACCTGTAAACGATAGTAGGTCGGCTCGGAGTCGAATTCCAGTGACTGCAGCTGCGAGCCGCTCTTGCGACCTTTATGCAAATGCTCCATTGCGGACTCAATGCGCGGTGATCTTCGACGCTGCATCTGCGACTGCATCGGCGCTTGCTTGCAGTCGAGGCTGGCCGTCGATCTGGCCAGCTGGAGTCCCTGGTGTTTCTGTCGGTTCCGGGACTTGTGATGGCCGTTCGCGACCCCGTCGGACGAGAAGTCGAGTTCGCGCTGGTTCTTCGGCTGATCTGCCAGGCGCCTGGAGTGATCGCTGTGTCTACTTCGGACAGTCGGCAGGCTCTGCCGCAGTTCCGTGCAGCTTCTCACGTTGAGACCGGGTAGGTTCGCCACGAGTGCCGTCACTTGAGGCCCCTTTTGGAAAACCTTTTGAAACGACACAAAATTAAACTACTGAATCAACGCATTCAATGTCATTTTCATTGATTGCGAAAAACCTAATTAAATAAAACTCAATGGTAAAATAAATACTATTTTCTTCAAATTATATCTTTTACTACCTCGTTCAATTAGCTTATTTTTTTAGCAAGGACATTTATGAAAATTTCATTATTAAGGTACTTAAGATATAAATATACAGGTATATTTTATGTAAAAGATAAAAAGAATTTTCACCGATGTATCAGCTTTCCTGATACTGCTCTATACATAGCTTGATGTTATTTATTTGTATCTATACACAGGGTGCTCTAAAAAGGTACGACCAAAATTTACCTCACACCTAAAAAATGTAAAAATGTTACATGAACATGGATGCGAAAACGCTCTTTTCAGGAGTTAGAACTTCTTTTCTGAGTATGCGACGTTACAGCTTAATGAGGTAGTGACCTTATCTGCCAGGCAGAAATCAGAAAAATATTGACCTTTAATGTTGTGGTTACTTGTCGTCCACAATGATTAATCCTAAATTGTTTCTTGTGTAAGTAATACAGTTAACAGTATTTTCAACATAACTCCTGAAAAAAGTGCTTCCGCACCCATGTTCATATAACATTTTTTCATCCTTAATTAGGTGTGAGGAATATCCCTAAATTTTGACCGTACCTTTTTAGAGAACCCTGTATATTCGATTTTTATAAAGTTACTCTCTTTTGAAATATTAATTTTTTAAATAACGATTTACAACGTTTATAATAAAATTAGAATTTTGAGATCGATCCGAATCTCCGCTCATCATCGACATAAATGCATCTCTCGAAGAAACGAGACACGTTAATTTATCTCGATCCAGAATCCGGCGCCAGCCTTTACCTGTACATGTTCCTGACGACTCGGCGGCGGGTCTTCGGCGGTGGGCACCTCGGTCCTGCTCGGCGCCAGGAGATCTCTGACCTGCTCCTCAAGATAACCGATCCTGTGAGTTAGCCTGAGATTATCGGAGCGCAAAGTACGCAACGCCGCGAGGGACTCGCCTTTTCGAAGGACCACTATTTGCGCGGCGTCGGGCGCGACGGCCAGAAGACGTGCCAGGTCGTTTCTGCTCGCTCCTACCACCAGTTTTCCGTTCACCTCCAAAATCCTGGAAAAAAGTTGACCAATATGTTGTGCGCGTCTGCGATTACATCCTATTTTAAAGTTCGGACGATTCATAATTCTTGTCAGAAGAATTCTAACAGTATAAGATAGAATACTACGTCGCGGAAAACATTTAAAGAACAAGGGTATACATTCAAATATTTAAATAATTAAAATATTATAATATTATACTAAAAAAATATAAAAATACATATATCAAAATGTGACATATAAAATTATGGATAGAATTATAACACGCAAATCTGTCGTGAATTGTCGATTGTTTAAGGGCCAGTTTTTCAATAGTTTAAACTAAAGTTTAGCTAAATTCACTCTTCATCTTTTTCTAATGCCCGTTTTGCCCGTTTCTACCAACGTCAGTTAACTTTAACCTTAGATTAACTCACTCTTTGTTTCTTTCTGAGAAGGACAGTTAGAAAGAGACGAAGAGTGAGTTAAGCTAAGATTAAAGTTAAGTGACTATTGAAAAACTGCTTTAAATTAAACGATCTATAATTCAAGTCAGAATTTAAAATAGATAGAATTCTAGGTATTTTATGCGTCGCGTAATACACAAAACGTACGTTTGAATATTCAAGATACTTATTAATTAAAATATAAAATATGCGACACATTTGAATATTTAGGATACATATTGTTAATATATAACATATATATCTATACCTATAAAGTATATTAAGAAAATGGCATAATTCTATATATTCTATCCTAAAATCTAGCCCGGGCTAACAATTAGGTACTATTACTGATACCTGATTATAACTTTACATTCTATGTGATCAAATTATAACGCTAATTAAATTATGTGTGGAACTGCAAGTTTAATGACGCGTACCGAATAGCAGTGCGTGAGAACTGGAATATGATTATGCTCGCAGAACAAATTATGTTATCTTTAGTTATTCCGTGAGAAGTAATACGTTGAGCCAAAAATTTTGATTAATTTTAATATGCAAATGAATCTTATTTTACATTTAGAATCTTTAAATAAACTTTATGCTTTAATAGAATTTAATTCTTGTTGCCGATCGTTAAGATACACTAGTTTACAGCCAAAATGTACATTCAATGCCACTATTTTTTTCCTATGTATTTTGGCCCGCTAAACTCGGAAATCACATAGAAAAATTTTTTTATGGATTGGTTTTTTTGGTTTTTTGATTTTTTGTACCTTCACTCAATTGCTCATAACTCCGGTATTTATCCATAGATTTTCTTCCTCAATAGCTTGTTTTCTTCGTAAAAGTACGACCTATACGTAAACAATAAGAAACTGGACATAATTTGACGTTTTCTATTTTTGCATGGTAATAGAGTGAATTTTCTATTTTTATAATTTATAAATAAAAATAGAAAATTTACTCTATCGCCATGCAAAAATAGAAAACGTCAAATTATGTCCAGTTTCTTATTGTTTACGTATAGGTCGTACTTTTACGAAAAAAACAAGCTATTGAGGAAGAAAATCTATGGATAAATACCGGAGTTATGAGCAATTGAGTGAAGGTACAAAAAATCAAAAAATCAAAAAACCAAAAAAACCAATCCATAAAAAAATTTTTCTATGTGATTTCCGAGTTTAGCGGGCCAAAATACATAGGAAAAAAATAGTGGCATTGAATGTACAGAAAAATTTTTTTATTTTGTAAACTAGTGATATTATAACGTCGAGAATTAAGAAGCGACAAAAAAAAGAGAATGTTGTAAACAGGAGAGTCGGCTTTTCGTTGAAGAAAAATTGATTTCTCGGTGATTCGGAATACGCTTCTAAAATTTGTTCAAGTGTTCCATTTCTACCAATGCGGATTAATTTTAATCTCGGTTTAATTTATTTTTTATCTTTTCCTAAATCCTAAAATAGAAAATAATAAAACGTAAATTGAACCGAGATTAAAGTTAATTGGCATTGGTAGAAATGGACATAAATGTCGAATATCCAAAGTTTAAATGCCAATTATATTCATGTTTCATTTATTTGTACACTCCACTGTACTTATATTTAAAGATTACGCGATTAAACACGAGGATGTGCGTGCTCGAAAATGAGCACTTTTAAATAAAGTTCCTTGAACCGTTGAAAAATTCAACGCTCATTATAATTAATAGTCCGCTCTTGAATTCAAGAACGTCTTAAGCTATTTGCATTTCATTAGCTAAATCTTATACTTAAGATGATCTTAAGTATAAAATCAGATTATGAATGCCGACCTTATATCTAGCATATCATCGTCGAATATTGACAAGACGGCGGATCAATAATTGTTCTGTTAAACGCAAATAAAAAAATGATTCATACAAATTGAAGTTTGAAATGGGGTTTTATATTTAAAATACAATAGTGTTAAGTTATATGTGATTATATTTATGTACACTTTACAATATTATGTGTGTATCTTGAATATGAAATCGTTGTAAACTTCTGTTTACATTAAGCTTTGTTGATTTCTCTTTCTCTCTTCGATTTAGCTTTCAGAACAAAAATATTTTGTATGTAACATTTATACTATTCCTGCATTCCGATATTCACTGCTAGTACTAAAAATCTATAGTTTACGTCACCTACACTAGGTATAGATTTTCAGTTATACTGGCAGTGAATATATCGGAATGCAGCCTATGTAGATGGTTACAGTAACATATTGCATTATTTCAAATACATTGCATCGCAATACTGCTATAATGTTTCGTTGCAATCTTTCTAAAGGCGGACATTTTAACGTTAACTGCAATCTTGTAGCAATATAATAATGCAGTAATGTTTCGCAACGCAACATTGCAATCTCTCAATAAAATTATTCTGCACTATGTATCTGTCCCAGCTAGCAGAAGTCCAAAAAAACGTCTTAAAAACATTAAAAAGACGTTTAAAAGACGACATAATTTTTCAAGCGTTTTTAAGACTTCTTTTAGAAGTTTCTGCTAGTTGGGCCGATATGTCTTTCTGTGCTATATGGGTATTGGGTAATTTCCACGCGCGGTTTTTTAGCGACTGATGTAGGTAACTCCGCGGAACGCGGCCGGTCGTATAGTGAATTCCCTTGAGCTGGTATACTGGTAGAAGGGTGGGGTCATGTGAAGTCGCGGGTGCAATTAACGGGGGCATGCGGCGAACTTCCGGTGCCGCTTCACGCTACAGCGACCTGTTGGGAACCGAATGTCAAGATTGCTGCATTGTTCTTCCCCGATAGCTACGTTACGTACGTAGTACTAGGTATACCGTCGTTGCACAAACACCGTGAACTTCCCGACACTCTTCTTTTACCCGTTCCGTAATTAACAGGGCTGATGTGCTCGAATTAATTAATAAAGTTTTTGGATTCCAATTTTTTTCGAGATAGTCTTCTTTCTCATTCAGGCCCCTTGATCGAATTCGACCGAGCGGCGATTCCCTGATGGAAATATTTTACTGAAATTCTCTCAATTGACCTATTTCGTTATTATATTCTATATACAAATTTTATGATACTTAACGTAAAAGAAAGTTATTATTTTTTAATAGTATAATTTAACTTTTCTTATATTTCACAGTATTACATCATTACATTTTATAAGAAAAATTATTATTTATTTTGAATTATATTCAGTAATTTTTTAATAACTTTTATTTTGCTTTTGATCGATTTCATAGTATTCTTAGCAAAATATTTTCATCAGGGCCGTGATTGAAACTATTGAAAAAATAACAAAGTTCTATTTTTGTTAGGTATCATAAAATCTACTAAATTTAACTAAAAATTGAATTTTTACTGAAATATTGATGGAATAATAATAAAATGAGATCAATTGAGAGAAAGTCTCAGCAAATCTTCATTATACATATTTTCAGTAAAATATTTCCACTAGGGGGTTTTTATGGAAAATATCAACATGGCAAAATCACAAATTGTTTTCCGTTAGATTGCAAATGTCATTCCGGCGCTTTCGAGTCGCAAGAGTGTTATGCAGTTTCATGAATCATTAGAGAAGCGACGTATCGTTCCGAAGCGTGAACTAGGAGAGCGGGGTAATCGTAACGTCGACAGAAACAGGGCTTTTTCCGTTCTTGTTAGACGATGATTAAAGAGCGCGCGAAATGGAACGGTATACCTCGACACTGGCAGTTACGTGCACGGTCGTATTCTTTCACAGAAACGCAAAGGAATGTCTCGTTCACATTATGCGGTAACATCCCCGAGAGCAGTAAAACAAAACGGTCGACGCTCGATTTATATTAGTTCCTTGCGCAAAAATTTTTATTGGTGGCTGTGAGCTGTCAATATGTTTGATTGACTTTTGTAAGCCTTAAACTGAACTATATATCCTGATGTGTTTTTAACAAAGACGTATTTACAAAAATCTGAACATAATTTTTTTCGATTAAAAATTAAACATTGTTTCTCTGCAGTTTTTTAGAATTTTTTAATATATTCAATTTATTTCTTGGAATTTTGTCGTTTTTTTTTTTTTTAACTCAAGCTCAGGAATATAAAATTTCGTTTATTTTATGTTTTTGTAAAGTATTAAAAGATGCTTTGAGATATGTCCTTGTCAGAAAATACATTTTACGTACATCTACTTTTTAATGATGCTATTGAGAAAAATAATTATGTATTGGCGTTTAAAGAGTCTAGATTTAGCTTTGTAAGAAATATATTATTAAGATTGTCATGTTATTTTGTAATTTAATATTAAGTAAAAATGGAGACATAGATTGCTAAAATATTTGGGTAAATTTTAGGAATATGGTTGTTAATCAATGTTGAGTCGTTTTTTTAGCAAAAATTCGATTAAACATTTTCCCTTTTGTTATTTTTTAATTCTCGACGTTAAATATAACGACAATTACCAATAAGAATTCAATTCTGTTAAATTTAAAATGTAAGATTTACTCAAGATTCTAAATACAAGAAAAGATCGATTTTTTAAATATTAAAATTAATACCCCTCGATGCTTTTAATTTAAATTCCTGTTCAATGAATTCTATCAAGCAAAAAATTAAAAATCTAAATTTAAAAAATCTGAAACTTACTAATTATAAAACTGTATAATAAAATATCTAAAATTAATTAATTATAAATTTAAATGCACCTGTGAAGAAAATTGTTTTCATATTTGTCAAAGAATCTGTAAAGTTCAAGCTTGAGCTTGCCAAAATCGTACACACCGAGCTTTCTAATGCGGCAAACGGGATAAGTCAAATAGATAAATGTGAAGATATCGTGAGGCCAATGAACAATATTTGTGGATTTTATGTCAGCACGCTATCACCGTCCGATCGTCGACGGGGCGCAGCTCAAGCAGCTGTGCGACGTTTATTTGATGACTCGCAAATTTCATGCGGTGCACGGCAATACGAACCTGTCTCCCTTACAAAGACCAGAATCCTCAACGGCCCAGTCGACATAGAGACCGATTGCATCGTCCCTGGGCCCGGCTCCGAAACGGGGACTTTTCGGATCCGCGCTGACTTCTACCGCGTGGATCGTGACTTGTGTCGAGCCGGAAATGCAGCTGAAAACAGGACGATGAACTTAAGTTTGTCCGTAAAACCCATTTTCTTAAGAATCTTTTAAAATTTGAACAGCATATTAAGGTAAATACGTTCTACACACATGTGCAATTAGAAAAAGATTGACCGTACCGAAGTTAAGATAATTAAAATCAAAGTTAGTACATTTTACATGTATCACAGGTACGAAAACGGCTTTCGATACGACATTTTTAATTGTAGTGATAAAACTACTCTTACGACTTTTATGAAAAACGAGAGGACGATAGAAGAAACTTTTAAAAATATACTTACAAAAATACAAGACCTTTGACCGTCTAGTTTCGAAGTAATTGTACAATTGTAATAAAATACAATTTTTGAAGCAATTTCTGATAGCGGTGAACATATGACAGCTACCATATGAAGATCTAATAGCACATATTAGTGTGAATATATCTGTACATATGAGATTCTTAAAGGCCATCACACACAAAATGCATAACGTCGCATAAGCATAGCATAAGACCGCTGGACCAATGAGCATCTTATGTAAATTAATATGGCGACTTTATACTGGATGCTCATTAGTCCAGCGGTCTTATGCTATGCTTATGCTACGCTATGCATTTTGTGTATTATAGCCTTAAGGCCATCACACAAAAATCATAACGTTGCATAAGCATATCATAAGACCGCTGGACCAATGAGCATCTTATGTAAATTAGTATGGCGACTTTATGCTGGATGTTCATTGGTCCAGCGGTCTTATGCTATGCTTATGATATCTTATGCATTTTGTGTATTATAGCCCATAGCCTTTACACGCACATGCATAACGCGGCCAGTCCCAGCCAAGTACTACATGTCATTTGTCTATCATTAACTTTTTGACAGTATTGTCGCGATACAACTACCTTAAGGACTCGTCGAAAGACAACGTATATGTGTACAACAAAGCAAAAAAAAATTTTATTTTTTAGTGAAATCCACAAGCAGACAAATAAAATCTTAATTTGTAAAATTTCTAAATTATAAAGATATATATTAAATGCGACAAAGAAACCCTGTCGTAAAAACGGTGGAAAGCTCCAGATAAATTCTTGCCGAGGAAAAATTTTGACTTTAAATTGAGTATAAAAATTTATATCTGCGGCAAATTACGGTAGTTGTGTACAATATTTCGTTTAAGTGTGTACACTCACAATCAGTTATTTTTTTAAATAATAGAAATATGTAGGTAATGAAATAGAATTAAAATATATGTATACCTAAATATTGTATCGTTCTTTTGTTTTTCTTGAGTTTCGGCCAGCTCCAAGGCGGTTTGCAAGGCTCTGCTTTCTTCATGAAGAGTCAGCAGCTCGAGTTCCTCGCGGCCCAATCTGTACTCCAATTCCGCTTGCTGTATTCGAACATCGATGTTGCTGAAATAAACATTGCGTATATTCAAAGCGCATATTTGCATCACAAAACTGGTGAACAGATAAAGTATAATTTCAACAACTGCTTCTCAACGTGCATTTTTTATAAGCGATTTTCTCCTTGCATTAGACAATCTTTTAGTAAAAAAATTAGCTTTTTATTTAAAAACAAAAACAATTATTTTCATCGTTAATGTGCATCAATATTTAATAAAAGAAGTTTTTTATCGAGCCTCTTGGATGAAAGTTAGATATATCTATTTCGGATATTAAAAAAATGAAATCTTAAAATAATTATTATTTTTTGCTTAATTAATTTTGTTTTACAAATAATAAACATTCAGTAAACTTTTTTTCTTTTTGCTATAGATTCCTTTAATTATTTCACACAATGTTAATATAGGATCTTATTTCATAATGTGCAAAATTTTATTTTGGGTACAAATCATTACTTTTATTCGACAATATAATATTCGACAATAAGATAATAAATTTATTATATTGTAAAATAAATTTCAAATTTGGTTTATTGTATTGCAAAAATTGAAATACTAACATATCATACCAACTACCAACAAAAAATTAGAAGAATTATAAATTAAAGCCGATGCAATTTACAAATAAAAATTGATTTGTGAATTAAAGCCTATATAATTCACAAATCAAATTTTAATTATAAAAGTGAAGTTTCAGGTTATAAGAAAAATTTTCCCATATCTAATTATATATAAATATAACAACTGTTACATGTATATCTATATATATAAAGACAAATGTCCTGACTGACTGACTGACTCACTCACTCACTCACTCATCGACGCCCAGCCCAAACTCCTGAACCTAGAAACATGAAATTCGAGGGGTGTATTCCTCTCATGACGTAAACACCCGCTAAGAAGAAATTTTTACAAATTCGACCCTTAAGGGTATGAAAAAAGTTAAAATGTATTTTCACGGATTCGTCAATATCTCTTAGGCCTGATGAGATATCGACTTGGTTTTTGCTTACGAAGGTTACCCATACAAATGCTTAAAAACATATTTCAGGATTTTGCCCTAATCAACCTCTAAAGGCGCAAATCTAGATTCAGGGGTGAATTATAGGACTCTTCGTATCTCCTGTAAATTAATTCTTATGTATTCTTCTTTTGGTTCATATAATCGGCCCAACAATTACTTTTAAAAAAATAATTTTTGCTTCCGTATTCCACAATGAATTTATTAACAAAAATAATTTTAAGGGTTGTAGGGTAAAGTGGAAGAATTGCGAACATCTAAGGGAAAATTTAAACAAATTTATCAATTATAAACGTCTTTATTTAATTACGAACGGGTTTTGCTTATTTTTTGAAATTGCATTTCGTGCGGACTTTTGTGACGGACGTCCGTTACGGACATCCGTTACGGACTTCCGTAACGGACTTCCGTTACGGAATTCCGTTACGGAAGTAAACGCAATCGCGCCCATAGAAGTTTCACTTCAAAAAAATTTAATCAAGCTAATTTAATCAAGGTAAAGATATAATAAATTAACACACTTTTTAGATCGATCACATAAACCATGCTGACCATTTTGATAATTATCAGCTGTGCATCAGATAAAGTGATTATACGTCGGCCTTGTATACGCGCAATAATATCCTATTAAAGCATATTGCGATAATTACGTTGACAAGTTCGGTTTTTTGTTTCTACTGTCCTATAGACTTTGCATGTATAGATTCTTTCGCACTACCGTGTTTACATATGGCAGACGTTCGTAAGGTATCGGTAATCGCGATTGACAATAAACGCGAGTCGGACAAGCCCGCGGCGGATCTTCTTGTACTCACTCCGTGATATCGAGACGTTCGAGCGCGAGTTTCAGGTTCTTAATGGCCAGACGCTTATTGTCGGCGTCCCGTCGCAACCTTTGAAGCCGCTCCTCAGCCGCTTTCCTGTCGGCCTCGGTCAAGGGTGGCGCGCCGTTGCGTAATGCCAGTCTACTGCTAAGCGTATTGCAGAGCTGGCCCTTGAGCCTGAAAAATAGCGAGAGGCACGAATGTCGTGACTGGGAGGAAAACACCTTCGCTACCTGCGGCCTCGATCTCAGAGAACGCACTACGTTGAGATTCGAAGTTGTCTTTATCTTCTTTTTTGGTTGGAAATATCTGGGATTATCACCTTTCGCAAAACGATATATATAATCACCTTTCTCTCGATCCTTTTATAATTTTATATAGCGTAGAATGCTTCGCTTGCACACCGCATTATGTTTCAATAAGTCTTTTTTTCTTTTGATAAATAGTCTCTTCTAACGAGGAGTTTATTACGTCGGAAAAGAATGGAAAGTCTTGGTGTTAGTACGTCAAATGGCATGAAATATTCGCAAAAAGTGAGCAATAGAAAAGTACTAAAAAAGAATGTTAATGGCGCGTAATATATTTCTCTTTGCAGCTTTCCTTTAGGACGATTCATTTATGCATATTATAACGTCGAAAGCGAAGAAATTTCTCCGACAAGTTAATTCATGGAAGCCTATCTCTAGGTAGGAACTTTGGATCGCAATTGTATTCATTTATGAAAATCCGGTTTTTGCGTTTCTGTAAAGAATATAAAGTCTGCTCATTACCCATCGCTCGTTTGTTATTTCCTTGCGCGCGATTATTACAATAAAGGAATGGGATCAATGGGGTTCCCTCCCAGCCGCGTATCTCAAGAATGTAATTAAGCAATTACTCACGTCTGTATGATGTTTTCTTTGTCGCGCAAAGCCACTCGGAGAGCGTCCAACTCTTTGTAATGATCTCTGTTCCGGTGACCAGCGGGAGACGGGACGCCCCCAGAAATACTGCCGCCTTTCTTCCGCCTCGGTGTCGTCGACAATGACACCTCTATACTGGCCATCTGAAACATACAGATATATAATTATTAACAGTTACTGAGAAAACAATTATTTTTTAACGGCGAGATTTGATACTTTAGCTTGAATTCAATTAAATTCGCACGCCGCTGTTTATAAGCTTACGCGATTTATTGTATAATTAAATTATGATTATTAATTATTACTATTATTATTAAACTTATCTCACTTTCTTACATTATACAATTTTATTTAATTAATTTTGTATCTCTTTATCTTTCATAAATTATTAATAGGTAATTAATGACCAAGGTTGAGAAAGTTACTTTGTAGATTGTAGAAGTATCTAGTTACAGTTACAGTTTTTTTCACTGAAAAAGTAACTATATAGTTACAGTTACAAGTTACCGACTTTGAAAAGTAACATGTTACAGTTACAATAACTCAAAAAGTAACGAGTCGTTACTTTTTAGCTACTTTCTTGCAATAAATGCGTACTATTATTTTAAATATAAGAATCTTATATTTCAAACTTTACTTAATTAATAATTTATTATGTACTACATACTTAATTATGTCACCATATACAGGATGTTCCCCAGTTAAACGGCCAAACTTGACATATGAGTTTAGGATCTCAAAACAAGAAAAACTTTCCTCTGGAGGTATGCTCGCAAACACTTCGTTCAAGAGATATTTACTTTTAAAGTTGCAGACCTATTATAAATAAATAATTTTAAAATAAAGTAGGTTTATCCTCAACAGTAATCAAAATTATAATCATTATCTTCTAATCTTCTTTATTGCTAAACATTAATAAAAATTATAATAGCTATTTCTTTTACTGCTTAAAGCGGAGTCTACAATGAGAATTTAAAGCATAAAATTTATGTTTTAAGACATAAGTCGTAAGAAATTGACAAATCTCAGTCAAATAAATACAACAATAATTAAGTGAAATATACGACCACATATGATATACAATCAAATTATAAGTTAAGGAAAACGCCGTTAAACGGTCAGGGCTGGATCTTGGTTGCCTAATGATGGGAATTATTTAGATTATTAAACCCCCCTCCAATGACCTTAACCTTGACATGAATTATAGATAGGTCACCTTCCTGAGTAACCTTCAAAAGGTTCTAGCTGTTTTTCGTTATTTATTAAAAATTATTAACAATTAAATGTAATTGACAATGAGAAGTATAAAACAGTAGTTGTGTCAATGCTGAAGGAAGTAATTCGCTGATATGTGTGTATAGACAGAACACGTGTAGGCGGGAGAGGGGAGCAGCCCCTCTACATGTCTACATGTGTACTTTCATATAAAAGAGAATTGAAAGTAGTGCCCGTATATTGAATAATTATACTTAAATAATTTTTTGTACTAAACAATATAAATATTTATTCACCGGGTTATATCACTTTCATTATTGTATAATTTGTTAGTGAATATAATTTTGATATTATTGTGAAAAATTGTACAATTCTCTCAGAGTATGATGTCCTACAGTAGGTCTCTCAACATACAAACTCACTATATATTCTTATATTCACAATGTTCGAAAATTACGTATATTTCATTTAAATTCTTTTCTTAATAACTTTTTAATAAACAACGAGTGACAGCTAAAACTTCTTGAAGGTTACTCAGGAGAGTGATCTTGACCATTTATATATGTATACGTCAAGGTTAAGGTCATTGGAGGGGGGTTCGTGTTAATCTAAATAATTACCTTTAATATTAATTATATATAATAAATTAAAAAGCTGTTCAATCATCAAATCATAGAAAATTAATAATTAGGCAATTTTCAATCTCTTCATTTTCTTACAACTTCAAAAATTACGAATTTATGGAATTTTAATGAGACAGGAGTTATGTAAGAATTATTTATACGCAGAAAAAGGAAGAAAATAAAATAACGACAAACTCCTTCTGTCCGTATACCCCGTGTGCTTGTGTTAGTTTATGAAGTAAAGAGCTAGCTTCTCGGTTTACTTCTCCGCGTCAATGACGCGGCGTCATTCGACAGAATCCGCGGCGGAGGTGCCGCGGCGAGTAACGCGGCGCAACTAGGTATCAATTATTCGTTCTCGGTCGCGGCCGTCATTGCGTCTCTTCCTCCGAGCTACCCTTTTCGCTCTCCTTTCTTTTCGACGCTGGCGACGCGCGCTGATATCGGGCCGCGAAAGACGAGAGCGACGGACTTGGCGTTTGCAGGGGAGGATCGGCGCGCACGCGGCATGAATACGAATTTATCGTTCCATTAAACCTATGATTTGCGACGACGGTCGGGACGGGATGTCTCGGCCTTAATAGGCTTCCACCGTCGGTACTGCACACGACGACGATCTTCGCGATGGTCCTTGAGAAAACGGCACGGATCTCCTCTCACTGGCCCGCTGCGCTGGCCGTCTCGCGGAAAGGTCAATGCCGGCCTTCGTAGTCCGCGCCAAAGAGGGACCCAAGCTCGCGAGCGCGTTGTATCACTAACCAGGCTCGTATGTGTACAGAGAATCAACTATAACGAACCGGATGTTTCCGCGTGATCGACGTCGAGGATGTCATTCGCTCGCAATAATTGCCTTGTCACGTTTGCGTTGTTCTTAACGCGATTTGCGAACGATTAATACGTTGCAACCCAGACAGCATGCATATCCAAAATCGGGACATAAGACGATTTAAAGATATCTTTAAGACATCTTTTAGACGTCTTATGTCCCGATTTTGGACATGATGCTGTCTGGGAATTAGGCAATTAAATGGAAATCTGAAGATATGCTGATTTTCCGATTTGTGTGACAACTATTTTACACGTACTCTTTATTTTACACACACATAATTATTGTACATGTATAGAATTAAGAAATAATTATATCTTCTCTCTTTTCAAAACGCGTTATTTTTTGCAATTTGTGTCATAGAATTGGGACTAGAATTTTTCTTCGAAGATTTTCAATTTCAAAGGTTCGAATTTTCGAAGATTCAAAGTTTAATAGAGAATCTTAAAGGACTGAAGTTTTGAAGATACAAAGTTTTAAATTTTTGAAGTTTCAAAGTTTGGGAGTATCAAAGTTTCGTAACAATCTTGTTAATATATTAGTTTAATTTTATTATCTACTACAGCAACTCAGCATGTGCATCTTGTTTCATAGATTTTTGAGTTAAAAATTTTAAAATTACATAGAAGTTTAAATCTCTAACTGTTTAGGGTTTTGGGGTTGAAAACTTCGAAACTTCGATATTTGAAGTTCTCTTTTCTTCGGATTCTTCAAATTTGCGAGAAGTTGCAAAGTTTCAAATGACTAGGACCCCTACGCAAAATCTTCTCGGGGTGTCGTGCGCTTTGCGTATGAGAGAAATTCCCCGGTCAAGCACTTTTACTATCAGATATGACGTGACATTAACGATCGAGCCCGCGGTGGTTGAAAGCCATCGGGTCGATTGTTACGAGCCGATCTCCCGTGTCATGCACGTCAGGTAAAAGAAAACTCGTGGAGATCGTTGAACTTTGAACCGTGATGAGTTCTGCAAGTCGCGGCGACGGCGCGGCGGCCGGACGTTTTCGCGGGAATAGGTGCATCCGGTCGTTCCGAGATGCCTGGTTGGTGGTCCGTTGTCTCGTCCATACTCGAGACACACCATGCCCACGATACTCCTATATTGCATCTGCCTCCATCGCGAGAGCACTACGTGTGCATACATGCACACACACACCTATACATGCACGTACGCTCGATGAGGGAGAGAAACATCGACCTCGCGTTACATCGCCAGGAGGGACAGCGTATCCCCTTCAAGGACCATGTATCAAGGACCGCGGTGTATCGTGACTACGGGCCTCCAGAGGGGGTCGAAGGTCTCAAAGCCTTTGACTCGCGAGTTCTGCCTTGTGGGTACGTGAAACGAATTCGCGGGAAATCGACGACTCTTCATTAAGAAGAAGGAGAAGAAGAAGAAGAAGAATCAAACGAAGCGCGACGTTGTGTTCCCGCGAGAAGCGACGACCGTGCCTTGTGCCTTAATTGTACACCTTTTTTGTATATAAAGGGTGATTGTACATTCGCTCTTTGATTATAAAGTTAACGATTATTTTTAATATTAATATTTCACTGTCGAATGAAAATTGGCAAGAAATTTACCTTCTTCAATTCAATAAATTTTTCTTTTCTATTAAAAGATACGGTAAAAATGCATAATAACGGACCCAGGCCCAATGACCTTGACCTTGACCTTGACCTTGTTGTCAAAGTCACCCTTCTGAGTGACCTTCAAAAGATTTTAGACGTCGCTCGTTTTTTATTAAAAAAATATCAACAAACAAGTTTGAAAAATATAGCAGCTATTTTGAGTATGAAAGGCATAAACGACTAAATGTAAGTGAAAATATTACATGTATAAACAAAGAAAAGTCATTTTAAGCAGCAAATCGTTAGTATATATTTAACAGTCTTTTTGTTAAAGCAGAGAATAGTTGGAATATAGAAAAGTATATACAATTTTATATGTTAGAAAGCATACCTAAATATAAAGTATTCTCTGCTTTAACCATAATTGTATGATTATAAATATATAAACTATCTTTAATTGTACAATTATAATTATACAATTACGGTTAAAGCAGAGAATATTTTATATTTATGCTTCCTAACACATAAAATTGTACATATACCTACTTCTCTACTATTCTCGGCTTTACAAAAAAACTGTTCAACATATTAACAATTCACTGCTTTAAATGACTTTCCTTCGTTCATACATGTACTATTTTTACATACATTTAGTCGTTTATGCCTTTCAATACTCAAAATTATAGGTGCTATATTTTTCAACCTTTTTTTGTTAATAACTTCTTGATAAAGAACGAGCGACTAAAACCTTCTAAAGGTCACTCAAGAGGGTGACCTTGACAACATATGCCAAGGTCAAGGTTATTGGAGCTGGGTCCGTTATTATGCCAAAAATTTTACCAAAAATACTATTGGTGAAAGAATTAAAGTTATATCTTTTTTTGAAACATTTTTTTTATTATGATACCACACCCTCAGAAAAGATTTCTGATAACTAGACAAAAAATATTTTTCGGAAAGATGATTGAATATTGCCAGTTAAAGTCGATTAAAAAATTCTTAACTTGTTAATTGTTAAGTTATCCCTGGCGAAATAAATATCGTATTACTTGTTATTATACCTACACCTTTGACGAAATATCGATGTTCCATCTTATTATTGTTTAGAAATCATCTTAATATGTATTATTGCGATAAATATTAAATATGCCCCGGTAGTCGAATTGGTTACGACGCCCGAACGGAATGCGGGAGGTTCCAGGTTCGAACCCTGGCTGGGGTAATATTTTTCGCAATATAAATTAAAAACTATTTAAATTGACCAAAATCCATGGTCGAATTCATCGTCTCGATTTGATCTGAAAACGTGCTGTGTGAATCTGACAATCTGGTCGGCTCGCAGTTTTTCAACGTTCATTTCGGAAAGATAATTAAATATTGCCAGTTAAAGTCAATTAAAAAATTCTTAACTTGTTAATTGTTAATTATCACTGGCGAAATAAATATCGTATTATTTGTTAAAAAATATTTTTGACACATTTAATCTCATTACAAAAAACATTCAGCGGTGAGTCATGGAGTGATACGGACGTGCTTTCTAACACGAGTTTTCTCGATCATCTCGATGTCCGCGATATTTATACTTATTTGACGCGCAGACTTACAAATTACCAATGTAAAGTCTGCATTATAACTGTCACTTGAGAAGGGCCACAACCCATGGCCGAAACGTTGTGAATTTTTTAATAAATATGGCCAGTTGGGTCGATTATACCACAACTTTTTATTATTATTTGCTGGCGACGCGAAGCTCCTAATTCGTTTTAATCTCATTACAACCTAAAGTAGCATAAAAATAAAAAAATATTTAGATTAAATCAATAATTTCTATTCTCCTCTCGCGAATAAAATAAGATTGACTTATTATCTTAAGACAAGAGCAACATATGTAAATTTAAGCTTATATATTCTTGTATGTAGAATAATTCTTTACTCGATGTTATAGCTCGCGATGTTTAAAATAAAATTGATTTACTATCTTGAGACAAGAGTAACATATATAAATTTAAGTTTATATATTCTTGCATTTAGAATAATTCTTGACTTGATATTAGAGCGCGCGATGTTAGCGCCATAATATTTGGCGTGATGTGTTCTACTGTCTATAGTCGACGCCAAACTTCGCCGAACGTCGCGTAGTTATACATATACGCGGATCGCAGCTTCGCGTATTGGTAATTATCGTTTATCGTCCCGCATTAATTTCTTGTTGTCGCGGGTCGCCGCGTTGTAATATGTAATAAAGTGTGTGTCGTGTAACATCGGGAGTGCCGTGCAAAGTGCCGCGCGATCGTTGTATCGAGACGATTACCGCGATTGCGATAACATAGGATAAATTCAGGAGAGATGCCACCCTTTTTGGAAGAGACGCCACCCCACCGAAAACCACCGACAACGAGGTCAACGAGACAAAAGCCGAGTGATAGTAATATCGACTTACTTTCATATCAGAAGTAGCTCAGAAATATGAGTTTTCAGAATAGTTCTGTAGGATAGATTATTAGCTCAGCGTTAGCGTATTAAACTACCATTCCTTAGGTGCGGAATCTTAGGTTCGCATCCCGTCAATGCGTTATCATCAATTGCAAAGCAATGCGTAATTTTAATTAATAAAATAGAATATATGCAAAAACCATGAATACAGATTATCTAAATAAAAAATATTTAAAAAAAATAAAAAAAAACAATTTACAAATAAAAAAAACTTTTTTGTTCTCATGAGAAAATTAAAGGAATAGCATAAAGATTATTTTATTTTAAATTTAAGAATTTTCTATTGTATCTTGAATCTTTATAAAGAAATAGCATCAATATTATTTTATTCTAGATTTAAGAATTTTCTATTTAAGATTAAAATATTCTCTTTGCAACACTAAATATGATTGGCTCTGTATCGATCCTATTTTATTCTAGATTGAAGGGTAATAGCATTGTATCCAAAAATCTTTTCTATGGGTGCATATTTAGAATAGTATTTATTATTTAAATAGAAAAATAATAATGGTATAATTAATTATTTAAAGCATTATATGTTTAATAAAAATTAAAAAGATGCATTATTTTTTATTTCACGTTTCTTACTATAATATTTTTGTAATAAAATTCTAGTTTTATTTCTGTAGTTTTCCAGCTAGCGTAAGAGCTTTGTGTAGACGGTACCGTTTATCACACTCATTCTTACTTCTTTCCTCCGTTTTTTCCCGATTCATCTAAAGGCCATTTGCTGTGCGCAACCGGACGATATTTCCAGGTTTCCTGGTAATTTCCCGACCCGCCCGTTTCGCCGCAATAAACCCTCAGCACCGGTACTGAGATTCAGTATCGTAAGCGGCTTCGTGTACATTTGTTTTCGAAGGCGTATGAGATAAGCACCGGTCTCTCCCGGTGCGACAATTCTCGCGGATGAAACGCTTTTTCTTCGCTTTCTTCCCTCGGCCGCGGTCCGTCCTGACACTCCTGACTCAAGTACGCTCGTGGGATTATCGCAGACCAAGATTTACGGCGCCTCGGTGTCTTAGGCAGGATAACGCGACGACGTGGTCCGGTGGTAATGGCCAAGTGCGATCTTATTACATCTCAAAACCGCGGGGATAATTACTGTCGCCGACTCGATGGGACCGACGTGTCGGCGGCGGACAATTAGTCCACGGCGACCCAAAATGCTCACATTTACGCGTTTATTTCAGTTTGAGGAAGAGGAAGAAGCTATAACAGATTAAATGTATAAATTTATTATAATTTAATTTAAATCTCATTTTCTGCAACTATAACGCGAAAAATATTGAAGAAATAAGACTGAATATGACAATAAAAATTGTGGATTATATTTGTCAAGCATACAAGAATTGGCAGAGTACAAAAGTTGTTTATAGCATCGTCTTAATTCTTTTAATGATAAACGAGAGTGCACTTATCCGAGCGCATTTTGCTTATGGTTATGATAAGGTTTATTTTATCAAAACTAAAACTCTCAATCTTCTCACAGTGCGAAAAAGATCGCCTCTCGTATGGTGATTTAAGATTTACGTTCGTTACACGTCATCCTCGTGTGTTAATCTTGAATTATATCTCTCCGTGAAACTGCGTGGTTTTTTTCAGTACATTTCTCGCTCGGGGAGCTTCCGCAGCTAATCGTAGTAGTGTACTCCACTACCGCGTTGTTTATCTGTTACGGACGAGACGTTATAAAAATTATAACACCGTCGAGCAAAGCGAAGCGCAAGCGAGAGTTTCAGTGATTTTCAGCGAACTTAAAGTTAGACTTTTTACGTTGGAGATATACCAGGAGAACTTACGAGCCATCGGTACCGTCTATAAATAATGATGCCGGTTAACTCCCGCAATTAGTAAGTAAACAAGATGTTGAGATAACGACCGGGTCGGCAATTAATTTTGGCTGATGCAGATGGTCGTTAGCGCAAAGAAGATATGGAGACTCCATGCTCTCCATAATCTGAGATACGTAGTCATTGTTCTACCGCGTACACGACTTAATTTGATTAGTGCAGCGAGCAATGCCGCAGTGCCTTCTGCTTTCTCCTGAGCTGGTCGACAGTCCTTCACAATATAAGTAAAAAAAGCAGATTTCTTACATAAGTAGGCAACTTACGGGTGATATCATCTTTTTAGTGCGTGCGTGCGAGGAAGCTTTTTACAGAAAG
Source organism: Leptothorax acervorum (assembly GCA_035220615.1). Taxonomy (NCBI): domain Eukaryota; kingdom Metazoa; phylum Arthropoda; class Insecta; order Hymenoptera; family Formicidae; genus Leptothorax; species Leptothorax acervorum. Next base: position 124,992 of record JASTWQ010000241.1, on the reverse strand, counting down.
TTATTTTTCATTAATCATCTTTTTTATTCGTAGAGCTGATTAAAATGCATATTATTTATACTTATAAGCCTACGACTTCCTTAAGACTCAAATTTATCTTTGAAACATCTTTATTGCGTTTTAAATAAATAGAGGAAAGTCCCCTATTATGAGATAGGTTCCTAATATAAGATAATAAGGTTTCTTTTAAACTAATAGACCCAGATAGGGCCTAATAGTTGAAAAGAAACCCCGTTATCTCATATTAGGAATCCTATCTCATAATAGGGGACTTTCCTCTAATAATGGCATATTATAGATGCAATACTTATGAGAATGCAAAAAAATATAAATCTATAAATATGTACCTTTACAGGTAAATGTATTTCCATTATTAGAAATTTATAATTAGAAAAAACGGGATTTTTAGTTTATTATTTCTATATGAAAATTGCCAATACGATTTTTTCTAAACATTGTATCTTTATAGAAACTAGTAATAAATGGACATAAGGCCTTTTACCATTATACAGTAAATTCCTGAAATATTGAAAAAAGAATTAAAAAGAATTACTCTAATTTTTTATAAAAAGTGGAGATACGATTCTTTACCTGTAAGGTACAGAAACATAATTGAAGTTGATATATCACGTGTAATCATATGTACATAAATATACATATAAATACATGATATATACAGGGTGTCCCATTTTAAATGCCGCAGGCAAATATCTCGAAAAATATTGAAGATACGGAAAAATGTTTTAGACAAAAGTTGCATGGTTTGATGGGGGCCATATGATAAAAATATAGACTTGACCTTGAGTGACCTTTTCAAGGCCAGGTCAATGTGATCGATGTTTCTATAAATAAAACCTCTAATTTTTTATTACATATTCTTGTAGCCCTTGTCGAGACATATTTAAAACACTATAATGAAGCTCTTTTTCATTGAGAATTTTCTGAGATATTTTATATTTTGTCATAATACTTTTAATACAAAATATAAAATATCTTGCAAAGTATTCACTTTTCGATGACTTTATCTTCATACTTATTTATACGTAGAATAATGAAAGAAATCAAATAACAATATTAATTTTTATATTTGCAACTTTATAAAATTGAATGCGTCTACAAGATTCAATCAAATTTTTTTAATTAATTTTTTTTTTACGACAATCAATTCTTTCCATTATTCTACGTATAAAAGTATAAAGCTAAAGTCATCGAAAATTGAATACTTTACGAGATATTTCATATTTTGTATTAAAAATATCATGACAAAATTTGAAATATCTCAGGAAATTCTCAACGAAAGAGAGCTTCATTATAGTGTTTTAAAAACGTCTCGACAAGAGCTACAAGAATATGCAATAAAAAATTAGATGTTCCATTTGAGGAAACATCGATTACATTGACCTGGCCTTGAAAAGGTCACTAAAGGTCAAGTCCATATCTTCATCATGTAGCCCCCATCAAACCATGCAAGTTTTGTCTAAAACATTTTTTCCTATAATCCATATTTTTCGAGATATTTTCCTGCGGCAAATAAAATGGGACACCCTGTATATACAACATATGATAATGTGCTACTTAAGTTTTAGCTACATAAGTAACATAAATGACATCGAATGCCCTTTTAATACATTTTTAATTTTTTATTGTGCTTCTGAGAATCCTCCGCATGCCGGAAAAATAACTTATATCATGTATTAAGTCGTCTATATTCCGACGCGGTTATCACTATAAGTCAGCCAGTCTGACGGTTCTCAGGATTACCGGAAAAGAAAGTCCCTAGATCCTAATTCCGAGCCGCGAGCATTATCAGCGTCGACGCGCGTTTCCTTTTCCGCAAAAGCAAGACGGTTTCTCATCTCTCGGATCGCCGCCATCGAGAGCTCCCGGAAACCGAGAAGCGGCCGGCGGTGACCGCGGCACGAAAAACGCGGGAGCGAGAACACGTAGAACAATGATGTCGCGGTAGTAGGAATTGTTCACGGTAATCGCCGTCGACGCACTTCTGGTGAAGCCCTTCTTCTGTTCCCGTGAGTAACAAAAGACACTCGTTGCGCCTTTCTACCGTAGAAATCCCGCGGTACGCTTTTAACTGGAAATTCAGGTAGACGTTGCACGCGAAATATCGTGTAATGTCGTCATTGCACGTGAAATATCGTGCGTCGTTATAAAATGTAATACACAATAAAATTCTGTATTGAGTGTATTGGACGGCCAAAAATAAAATGTTTATTTTGTTTTTATTTCTTTAAATTCTTAATTTTTAAACTTTAATTTTATTATTTTTCTATAAAATTCCTACATGGTGGTTTTCATTGTATATTCCGTTATAAACAAGGAGCCGCTATCACTTTTGCTACAAAAACTCTTATCTACGTGCAAAAAGCAATCCGGTGAACACAATGTCCCATATGACGCCTTAAAGATATTATTAAGACGTTTTATGATCTATGATAGTTTGTGTAAATATACTCTGTTACATAAGATTGTCCGCATATTTGAGAAAAAGTATCATTATTTTAAGAAGAAGACACGCGTAAATCCCAACTTTTCTTAATATTATCCATTGGAATAGGTGGTTATATATAGCCAAGCTGTAAAGAATGAACTAAAGAAGAACTTCATTTGTTTTCCCCGACTCTTGAGGTTGGCGGGTTCATACGAAATGTATTCAGTATTCACGCACGTTTCAGCCTACGTACGGGTTAACAAAAGGCTCCTCGTGCACGCGGCCTTCATCGCGGAGTGCCTGCTTTCCATAAACACGGCTTTTCGCCACCGGCGTGATGTCAAAGATCGGCAACTGAGATACCATAAATCGTCGAACGTGTTTCCGTATTTTTTTTCCAGCGCGTACGGAGGATAGCAAAAGCAATAGATTTTAATTTTATGCAGAATGCATTGCGACTACTATTTTGGCTCGAAATTTTCTTAATTTACGAAATGCTCTCGATTTTTGCACGAAGCGTTTTTGTTCCTTTATAAGTCCGAAATGAACTTTTAATATTTGACCAACGTCTCGACAAACTTTTATTTATTTTTTTAATTTACACGTGATTATTATTTCCTTCTTAAACTATAAGAATTACAAATAGACGACGAGAAATCCAACTGCATAATTAAAGTTAAGGAAGTTATTAAAGTTGAACCATTGGCGGAAGTAGTCATAAGTCCCTGATTGTATGTACAAGTGTAATTGGTTCCTCGGTCCTCTAACTTGTGAATGAAAACTACAGAGGAATGAGACTTTGTAGCAAACTGATAGCTACCGCTTTGCCAAGGCATCGTAAATTGGATTTACACAAAGGTAGAAATCCTGGGTGCTTCTATTCCGTCCACGGACCATGACGTTTTGTGCGCACGTGCATGCGAGGATAAGATAAAGTCCCGAGGGCACGTTTGCGTTACGTGTGAACAACCTGCAGGATTATATCTAACATTTGAAATCAATATTTCTTTATCTTATTCATAGTATATTACACTACAAGGGCAGAAAGTTTGAGATTCCTGCACTGCGCGCCATCGTGCTCGAGGCGAAGCCGAGAGCACGATGGCGCGCAGTTCAGGGCTCTCAAACTTTCTGCCCGTGTAGTGTATACTATTTTTCTTGCTGCCTGGTCGAAAGTACGGAAGAATGACATGTGTGTGTTGAAGATATTGATGCCTGCCCCGACATTTGCGGCACGAGCGAAGCGAGTGCTGCTGGTCGGGGGCAGGCATAATAAACATTATCATTGACTAACTGTAAACAAATTTTTAGGTTATACGAGTGAAAGTAAAAGTAGAGGTTGGGGCGATGTGAATTGGGTTTGTGGTAATATTGTGGTAGGGATCTTGTCATATATTGAGTGCCAGTGCACCACGGTCTTCTACTCAGGTCTGGAAACTCGCACCATTTTATGGTGGTGGGGGTGTCCCGCTTAACGTCCCCGTTTTCGGTAGTTCGCTCCGTGTCCGCACTAATCGTGTCGATCGAAAAGTCGTCTAGAGACCCTGTAATAAGAGTCTAGCCATAAGCGATTTTGTCAAAATCCTGCGAGAGAGAAGGATATACATTATAATTATTTACAGCTGCCAAATGTGCTAGGTTAAAGAGAAAATGTATATCCGTTTCTCTCGCAGGATTTTGACAAAATCGCTTATGGCCAGACTCTTATTACAGGGTCTCTAGACGACTTTTCGATCGACACGACACCGGAGCGAACTACCGAAAACGGGGACGTTAAGCGGGACACCCCCACCACTGGAGTTTCCAGACCTGAGTAGAAGACCGTGCAGTGCACGCAACTAAGTTTTTACTCCCGCTATTCTAGATGGCGCGCATGTAGTTTAACCAAGGCATAAAAATGAGACTTTCTGCCGTGGAACCGGGGCCGAAAGTACGTACTTTCGACCGAGGTAGTAAGAAAAAAATATTCAACGATGATGTAGTTGGAGTGAAATCCACCTTAAGTTAGTCTTTAACTCAACTCAATTCGTAAATGATCAACTTTATATGTCAATAACAATAATCTTAAAACAGTAACATAGTACAACTTGTTAGAAAACGATGGAACTGATGCAATTAATCTTATAACATTTACATCTGTGCATTTAAATAGAATCGATATAGAGTAGAAAAGTTTTTATACCTTGCACATTTTTAGATAACATATCAGAACGATAATCGTTTATTGATTGTAAATGTTCCTAAGCTTCTCGATAAAAGATTAAAGAACTTATTAAATCAATGATAACAATAAAGTAGATTTATTTATAGCAAAATTGTTATTTATTGTGATTTATTTATAGTAGAATATTTATATCAATGTGTGTATGTGTGTGTGTGTGTGTGTGTGAGAGAAGGGAGAGAGAAAGAGAGAGAGAGAGAAAGAGAAAATTAAGATTAAAATTGATTATAATATTATACGTACAGGAGTATAATTAATATATGTATGCATACATTACATCATTACATAGTACATATATTCTAGGACAGTAGAATGTTTACTTTTTTTATTAAAATACCAATGAAAATGTTAATTAATTTAAAAAAGTTGGCTTTTGTCTGGCCAAATTGAGTGAATTTTTGCAAACAACTATAAACTCTCGTTAAAGTACAAATAAAGTACCTATAGTTCTTTATTTAAAGAAAGTACTTAATTATCTTTTTTATATATCTTGCAATTTAATATAAAAATTAATTTTGTATCTGCAATACAACTTAATATTAATCGATTTAATGTATGTTTATAAACCAAATACATTAATTAAGAATGTACAAACCAAGAACTATCATTAATATGTCATTTAAAAAGTCTTCAATACTTTCTCTTATTTGACTCTGTTTCAATTTTATTATGTCTGAATAATCTTATATCATTTGAAATCAATTTTGTTATTGTATTAAAAAATATTCGACAATAATGTAGTTGAAGTGAGATCTACGTATCTATGTTAACAATATGTCAGGTGTCCTTTGATGCAAGGTAAGCTCTGTGTTCTACTGTATTCAACTGTAAATAGTTTTAGAAGACTGTTCCATAACACGTAGCTGAGTCTTGGAGCAAAAATTAAAAATTTGCTTTAATTAATTAAGAATTGTAAAAAGAAATACATTTATTTATAAAACAATATATAAAGAAAACCAGTAAAAAAATGAATAGGCACATAACAAAAAATAAAGGACGCGTCGCAGAATAAAATTTTCAAGAGAACAATAATTCCTGTGTATTGTAACAAAATAGTCAAAATATAAAAGTGCAAGGACAATCTCATAAAATTTTTAACTGTAAGAATAAAATAATAAGTAAGATTTATATCTTAACGTTCTTAACATATATTAAATGTTTATTTACGTCGTCTGAGGAAAACGTTCAAATTATTATTATCCGGTTATTGCGATAAATATTACCACATGCCCCGGTAGTCGAATTGGTAAGACGCCCGAACGGAATGCGGGAGATTCCAGGTTCGAATCCTGGCTGGGGTAATATCTTTCGCAATAAGTTCTTTACAGTGATTTTAATATTAAATTGATATCAATTTAATTAGGGAAAGAAGAGGGAATTTCGAATGTTCCAACAATAACTGTGTTTTAAGTCCGACAAATAATCGGCGCGCAGTTTAACATGTTGGAAAATGCGCGTATTTAAATACATATAGAAAATAATATTAAGCTGCCTAAGATCCAAGCTTGGACCGTATGGCTATTTCCTTTGTATTGAAAATAATAAGTTGTTAACAGTCAAGGCCTGGAAGTACTCCAATTAATCCGGAGTATCCACATCGTATATAGTTGCATATGTAAGATAAAAAATTCTTAATACCTGTAGGGGCCCTCCATCACCCCCGCCGATTCCTATCAGCAATCCTCTTTTTATTGCATAAATGTTTTTAGTTTCTTTATTATTTATTATTTGTACATAACATTTATTTTAAGATATACGAGGGTCGTTTGAAAAGTCCGTGCAAAATCAGAGAGATGGCACTACTGGTGCGTATCAAGGTTATTTTCAGTTAGTAGCATCTCTTGGAAGAACACACACCAAGTTTCAGCCAGATCGGTCTATTTCTTTGTGTTTGGCATTCGTTTGAATCGAAGAAGGCAAGTGATTTTCAAAAAATGGACAAAAAAGAATTTCGTGTGTTGATTAAACATTACTTTATGAAAGGCAAAACGCCTCAGGAGACTGAAGAGAAGCTTGATAAACATTATGGTGACTCTGCACTTTCGATTAGAACAGTTTATAAGTGGTTTCAAAATTTTCGGAGTGGCCATATGGGCACTAGTGACGCTGAACGTTCTGGATGCCCTCATCGCCGAATAATCCTCATCGACTATCTGGAAAAGGGTAAAACTATTACAGGTGTATATTATTCATCGTTATTGGACCGTTTGAAAACCGAGCTGCAAGAAAAACGTCCACGATTGGCCCACAAAAAAGTTCTTTTCCATCACGACAACGCACCAGCTCACGCCTCAGCAGTTGTGGCCGCAAAATTAATGGAAATAGGGTTCCACCTCGTTTCACATCCCCCCTATTCTCCAGACTTGGCTCCCTCGGACTATTATTTGTTCCCCAATATGAAGAAATGGCTGGCGGGAAAAAGATTTTATTCAAACAAGGAGGTGATTGCAGAAACGAATGGCTACTTTATAGACTTGGACAAATCCTATTATTCGGAAGGGATCAACAAACTAGAGCAGCGTTGGACAAAGTGTATAAGCCTAAAAAAAGACTATGTTGAAAAATAAAAAAGGTTTATCCCAAAAAATTAAGTAGTTTTCATTTTTGCACAGACTTTTCAAACGACCCTTGTAATATAGAGTAGGTATATATATAGAAATGTAAATATTTAATGCAATATGCATGTATATGTATAACAAAAATAAATACAATTAACAATCATTAATCTGATTTATGCAAATACAGTAATACTATATCCGAAAAATATCCTAACAGAGATTTTATGCAAACCCTTTGCAAAAAGACAACCGTCATCATTTTGATGGGCTACATATATACTCGTAGAGACCCGGCACAGATTCGCGATGATAAATATGATAAAGGTTGAAAAAGGAATTGTTCGATATCTGCTCAGTGTCACGGGTGGAAAAGAAACCAAAAGATTGATTTCTTGCTTTCATGAATATACATGTATCATACTTATTATGTAGAAATAAATTAGAAATGTCAAGCACATAAGTTTGCAAAAAGAAATGATGCTTTATACTGTCCACAATTTAACATTTTAAATAATTTAAAAATATCTATAATACAGTATATTACAAATATTCTACGAAATATTATTCTAGATATACTGTGGTTAAGAAACAAGTGTCCATGTTGCCAATTTAATTAAAACTTTTTCTTTTATAACTTTCCAAAATTGTATATCATTGTAATTAATATAATTTTATCTCATTCTTTATAAATATGTTTTTCATAAATGTGTTTTTCAAGATTAAGCTGAAGGTGAGTTACAGCTGCGAGTAAATTTTCTCGCTGGAGAAATTCTCGCGACAAGAGAGTCGGAGTTGAAGAAACCTCGATCCCTAAGGTTTAATGTATTCTTCTACGAAATTCCCATAGCGTATCCACATCCTCCCCGTCTATCTATTTTATTTGCGCAACACGCTGCACTGTAACGTACACTTTTTTTTATTTGAGCACAAGAAAACGAGAGAGATACGAGTGTGTGCGAAGCCGTCACAAATCGCGAGGTAGCGATAGAAAAATCCTCGCTGAAACCAAACGTGCGGTGAAGAGAACAGGCGAACTGTACGGCGAGATACGATGCATCGCCGTATCGATAGGGACATTTGTCTTGGAACACATTGAAGTGGAGAAGAGGCAAGTCGTGACCCGAGGCGCGATGTATCGATGCCAACATTTATCTCGGGAGCGAGCGCGAGGAAGAGGGAATAGTACGCGCGAACACGCTCGGATCGAGATTCGCGATAATTCCCACCCTCGAAAGTGTCGATTCCATCGCTTTTATTCCGACGAGTCTCGGCGCGAACGAATCTCGTCGGTGTCTTCTTATCGCGGCCGCCCCGTATCCTGTGCACAGGACGGATCGGTGTGATCGAGAAGATTAGCGGCTGAAAAAGGTAGCCACGGGCTCGTAAAATAAATCCGGCCGGTCTAAATCTCGGTCTAAATCCTGATCTGTAACTATAACGCGGCTTACCGACAATGAGAGCGGCTGAATTATCGCCAAGCTCCAACAGATGTACTTAGATCTTACAATTAGAAGAGAACTGATATACATTTATATTTGGTACACACTGGACTGAAGAGATAAATGAAACATTATACCTATCCGCAAACTTGCTTGTTGCAAAGTTACGAAATTATAATAAGTAATTTAACGCAAGACTGTAATTAAGTATTTTATAGCCTTTGATTGCTCCTGCTAGCATTAATTTTCAACCACGCAACTGAGATTTCTAATCTCTGAAAGACATGTTATTGGATCTCCAAAGTATGCTTACTCACTATTTATGCGAGTTGTTCTTACAATTAGAACATTTAAATTTAAAGAAGATTTAAAGGATATTAAGATATTTATACTAAATAGTGTAATTAGATTGCAACGAAGCGTCAGAGAAGAATTATGCACACAAAGATGAGATAAAATAGAGACATGTTTGCAGTTGCACGAATGTTTCTTTAACACGGAATAAGAAATACTCGGTTTGCGGTCGGAACTGCATGCGTATTAAAATGTTAAAAATATTTAATTGAATGTATTATAAATATTTATTGCAAGCTGATATATAACTAAAATGCACAGATTAATAGATAGATATTTCATTGTTATATTATTATAATTAGGTTCTTTTGTGAAGATCTCTTTTCCATATACAAGGTAAACCACTAAATTTGTTACAGGCTAATATTTCTGAAACTGAACGAGATATGAAATTCTTATTTTTCTCGCGACTGTCTGGTATTGAGGCGGACGAAAAGTATTAACTTTATCACACAATATCCGCTTTGATATCAAAGTCGATGAAAAATAATAATTTTATATCTCGTTCTCTCAGTTTCAGAAATATTAGGCTGTAAAACCTTTAGTGATTCACCATATATATTGATTTACTTTCAATAATACATTACCGCTTTAGATACCATTCGGGAAATTAAAATGGCAAACGTGCTTTTAGACAATCTCCCGCGAAAATCTCGAATATTATTTTCGCATAAGCGACGCAAGTGAGAATTACGCGGTCTCATAATGACCATCTAAAAAACGAGATAATAGAGACACGTCTGTGAGTGTTATATATATAATTTCCCGATTTTATCTAAGCGCTTCTCCAGCTAGCTTGCGCAGAAGTAGAAACGAATGGCCTCTGCGAAACCACCAGAGACATTCCATGAATTTCTCAACGCGCAACTGCAACGCACGCAGACGGCAAAGGAACGAAAAAAAGAAGAAAAATAAAAAGAATACGGCGAGCACGCAGAAAGCGGAAATTTATTGCGGAATTTGCACAGAAGAGGACCGGCATTTCCGAGATAATACGTCGTTCCGCAGCGACACGATGCCCGGGCGTGAATTTTACAAATGCAACGCGTTCCTCCGTAAAACGAAGAATCTCGCTATTGCGCGAGATGTCGCATTTTTCGTGATTAAAATTTATTAAAAATTAGTAATTTTTAATGCTCTTAAAAACTAATTATTAACTCCGATTGGGAAATCTTGTTTTAGTAGAGGCCGGTATTTTATGATTTTCTACACACACATGTGTGCGCGCGCGAATACACACAATTTTTTTTCCATTTTATTGGATGCGTCGAGTAAAGACACATTCCTTATTCCGCTTTGATTTGTCTCGGATGAAAACGCAAAACAAGAACGGTAGCAAGATTGTCAAGAAGCAACAATCCTGAACCGGTGGATTTTCGGCCAGGTAGTAGAACTTGGTTGAAAGAATTGGCGTTCAGACACTTCAGACAGCTAAGGGGCAGTGACTCCCGGGATCGCAATCTCGCCTGGCAGATCTGTCTGGGTCCTTGAGCCCAAGGGCGTATTATGACCTAACTTCTCTTGCGGCGAAGGATTTCCAAATTAACGGATGCCAACGGTTAAGAGGTTCCCGCACACAGATTGCCGTAGCCGTAACGTAAGACGTATAAACGTAAGAATTGACCCAATTAGAATCATATGTCTACTCGAAAATGGCAGTATTACGGTTAATAAATATTTAATGTGATCGGTCAATTCTTACGATATATCCTACGTTACGGCTACGGCAATTTGCGTGCGAGAGCCTTTAGAGCGTCTTGCTCATGGTAACAAATTCGAATTTTATATGTGTAAGTGGGTTCCTTTGGCTAGTCTGACGCCTCCTCTCTATTCAAGGTAGAAAAATGAAGATTGAACGAAATGAATAGATTTATCTTTACTACGTCGTCTATTTTTTGTTTCTATTTCGAAGATCTAACGTACGTCAGAATTCTAATTATAATTTTATATATGTGCCGTAAAATATAAAAGATATGGTGTTCTTTTCCAAAATATTTATTTATTTTAATAAAATGTGGTCATTTTGTATTGTTACCTCTGTAATTGTTTGTGATTAAATTCTTTATTTTATTGGAAAATACATATATAAACTTGTAAACTTTGTATTATTTAAATATCTTGTATTTTCTTGTTGGATTTAAATAAAAATTTTTAATCTTATAAAATTGTTATCATACATTGTTTTTGTAATTGACACAATATTAAGATTTTTAAAAGTAGTACAACAATTGTTTTTCGATGCAATATATATGTTCTGTATTTGTAATTGGCGCAATTTAAAGATATTATTTTTTTTTGTAATAGATAATCACTTGGATTGAATAAGGTAACACAATTTTGTGATATGTACCACTTGCGTTTTAATTTTTTTGAAATAAAGACACTACTACTTGAGTTTTTTCGAGGTACAAAGATATAGGTTTTTTCAAGGTACATACACCACGCGTGTACTTGGCGCCTTTTTAAATAAAATAAACGAATCTTCTTCTTCGAATGCCGTAATCGTTAACCGATCGTAGGCGACCCCTCTGCATATATCTGTGATCCAGATATATGGGACCTACAAGTTTAACGCCGGTTCCGAACGGCTCTATAGAGGGGTTTTCCTGGGCAAGATACTCTCGGTGGTTTGCCATTGCCTTCCGAGAGGTGGCGATCGAATAAAAATTGACTATATTTTTTGGTCGGATGGTCGGATTCGAACTCGGATCCTCGGCTTACTAGCCTAGCGCACATCTCTCTGCGCCACGATCGCCACATAAAATATACGAATAATAATAAGAAATGCACACATATCTATACAAAAATATAGAATTAATATATAAATACATAGAATTTGTTATAAATATAATTCCTGAAATCTATTAATTTCAGACTGTTTAAGGAGGTTCGCCTATTACTTGTGAGTCAAAAATGCGATTGAAATAAATTTCATTACAGCGATCTCGAATTATATGCAATATTAATATAATGAATTGTGGATCCTACTTATGTGCTATATTCTTCGTAAATTATTAGTGTATAGAATATTAACAAACATAAGCCGGGGTATGAGGACGTCAACGACTCGGGAATCGCTTATTATCCAACATTATAGGCTAGGATCTAAACTTTGTGACAATATAGCCTTCAATCCACACGGTAAAGTCCGATTTTTAAAGTATTTACACAATCCTTGATGTTTCACCTATGAAATGCTAGTTTTTCAAAGTCCTAAGGTGGCTAAGTGTGTACTAAACCAGTGATAATTTACCTCGGAGCGACTTTCTCTATAAGGGTAGACTAAAAGTGGTCAATTTCTGAATAATATTACAAAAAAACTATATGGTCAATATTGCTCAAGTTTTGGGATTATTTGTGTAAAGTGCTTATGTAAATCATACAAAAAAATTAAAGCTCTAAGCTGGATTTCAAGTATAAAAAGCTTATTGTCACAAAGTGACAGGTCCTAACCTATAATGTTGGCCAAATAAGCGATTCCCGAGTCGTTGACGCTTTCATACCCTGGCATATGCTTGTTAATATTCTATACACTAATAATTTACGAAGAATATAGCACGTAAGTAGCATCCACAATTCATTATACTAATATTGCATATAATTTGGGATCGCTGTAATGACATTTATTTAAATCGCATTTTTGACTCACAAGTAATAGGCGAACCTCCTTAAAGAGGATTTAATAATGGAACGTAATGATAAATTCGAAATATATCGAATATATGACAAAAACCTCGTTTTTGAGTATTATTTAAGATATAAAAGATTTTTAATTCGTAAAAGGCTGCACTATTTTAAATATATATTCCTTTTCTGTAACAATTTACGTTATTATTTCAATTCACTCTTCATTTTAAATATAATATGTAGACACAAACACAATTCTATCTTTAGACATTTTTAACGTACCTCAGATATTCAAATATTTCTGAAAAAAGACTTCTTAAAATTTTAATAGTTTCAAGACATTCAAAAGTTTCAAGGGTTTTTTAAGATTTTTAATCATTTCCGATTTCGAATAATATTTGAAGTATTTTGAATCTTTATAGTACTTTGATTGAGTCGTTTAAAAATTAAGTGTAGGAAGTGGAGAAGGTGAGTCCGGGAAATAATGCCAGAAGCGTCTAGAAAGCCGAAATGTATTGTCGTCAAGTACAGTTTAAACGTGTTTATGGCGTGCTCGTCTCAGACTGACTGTTTCGCTCGCAAGCCGCTTAGACGGACCGTGATCACGGCTCAGGATAACCGATGTCTTGACTCACCTAAACAATAACACATTTGAAGTAGGAAATAGGTATAACGCTCCATCGTTAACTACAACGGTTCGCCTACATAAGAAAATTTTTTTTAATGCTTATTGCTAGTATGACGTATTTCTGCAATTGATTTCTGAAATAACAAACGTTTAGCGTCTTGCAAAAGTATTATTATGATACATTTTTATGGATACCTTTCTAATGAATAATTTGACATAAATGTGGAATACTTTTACTTTAATGCAAGACTTAATTACATAATATTCTACACATATTAACTACAAATCGCTTATTATAATAATTCTTTTCCATTTTAAAAGGCTTTTAATTCATATTTATGCGACATTCGACGTTGCTACTCGTTGCTAAAAATTCTTCACGGACGTGTTAAAAATTATTCTTTCCCAATATTCCTGATAAATTGATCGTGTTGATTGTCATAATGAAATTGGAGCGAATTTCTCAAGATGTTTCTATGGCACACGGTAGCGCGGATAAGAGAGATCCTCTCTTACCCGCCGGGGACCATTTTAAAAGTGTCCTTGTCTCCTTGCTTTTTCACCGACGTTAATGCACCTCCTCGAGTCTCGACGTTCTTTTTCATTATTCATATCGTGCCTCCAGCACGCGCGGCGTACCCGTCCTATTTGCCTCATCTTACGTAGCTATGTTCGCTTCGCGAAAGCAAAACGCGACGTCGCGTGCGGATCTGTGCCCGAGCGTAAGTATCGCGGTGGATTTTATATGGATCAAGTTGGAAGCTCTCCAAAAACGCTTTCCTCTTTTAGAACCCGTTTACGTTACACAAACGCGACTGCGCTCAACCGAAAGTAAGTAATTTTTTTTTTCGTTTTAAGCAGCTGATACATGAAGTAATGTTCTACACTCGAATCCAAACGAACGAGAAAACAACTTGGCAATATCAAAATCTATTTTTCTTTTCAGTTTTCTATTCAGTAATTTCTCAGTTTCTCAAGGCGATTCCGGTTCCTTCGCATTTGTCGTTCGCTGATTCGTCCATATAATACTGAACACCAGTTATATATATAGAGAAAAGTCCCCTATTATGAGATAGGTTCCTAATATGAGATAACAGGGTTTCTTTTAAACTAATAGGCCCAAATAGGACCTAATAGTTTAAAAGAAACCCTGTTATCTCATATTAGGAACCTACCTCATAATAGGGGACTTTCCTCTATATGCCGTTTTTTTGTTTGGTTCAACGTAATACTGATATTATACTGTAAAGATTCGTCTGCGAATCACTCTTGTAATAAAAAATACATACCACCGATTACTGGAACTCCACACAAATTTGCGTAGCACATAAACATAAGCATAAGGAAATTGATTGGTCTATGTACATGTGCATAAGGAAATGGACCAATCCAATCTTTTATGCATATATGTTTATGCGCCTATGCAAGTTTGTCTGAATATACCTTTGGAATTAACCACACCAAATAGTGCAAATAATCCTGAGAGATGCTCTAATGAGCCCACGGCGACTAATTGTTAGAATAAATGGAAATGTATATATAACTTGTTTATTGGTTCTTGTACAATCTTTCACTCAAATTGGCACAATAAACATATCTCAATCAATCAATCATCGCTGATTCGTCCGCGTTCTCCATGATTTAGACGGAAAAACCAGTCGCGTCTTCGAAGGCAACGCAATGGTCGCATCACACCGTCGAGAGAGAGAGCGCGTGTGCAACGCGATTTCCCGCGACTCCCGAAGTTAAAGCCGTCCGATATCGACCTTGTATTATACAATGAGCTGAATGAGCAAGGAGATACGGCCAAGAATGCGAACTTAACGACGCTGGTTAGGAAACCGGATCGTTCGACTGCCTCGGCGGTACGAGGGCGTGTCTGTTGTCCGGGTCGACGGGTCCACGTCCTCGTCGCAAAAAGAAGGGCTCGGCGAACGTGGACGATAAATAATGACCGACGAATATATACATTTATCAAAATACTATTGTATTTGATACGGGTGGACGCGCGAGCTGGGTGTAAATGGGGACTCGCTATTCGTCGATCCTGATTTGAAGCGAAGTAAAGACGCGAACGCGAGATTAGAGATGGCCAGGCAGCGGAATAACAGAGCGGATGCTACCTCGCGAAATGCATATTATGCGGTAGAACTGTAAATTAGAACGAGGAGTACGCTCCCTGGTCCTGAGGAGTCTCCTCTCGTCGAGGAAGTTAAGTATTGCGAAGCATTTGCATCTCCTTTCTGAACCTTTCAGAAACCCTATCCTCTCGACGAAAGTAAATATTAACCATGTCTAATCAAACAGATGAATATGCAAACAGAAGTAAATATTGCGACGATAAATACTCTTTATTCTTTCTTACGTTTACGTATATCTTTCCTTTGGACACAGTTAAAGGAATCCCCCTGTGGGCTTTTGCATTTGTTTCTTTAATTAAATCATATATAAAACTCGAATTACAGTTTTCGATCACAGAATTCAATCGAATTACAGTTATCGAGGTTTGCACCGGCAATCCGAGATTTCCGTCCGCAAATTGCATCATATCTTTATCAAATAACAATTCTGTCACTTTTTGATAACGGAGTAAAACGCGTACAAGCGAGTCGTGATTGATAACGTCGTATTAATAGTTCATTACACGAGGCAGGCGATTGTACTTATGCTAATTAGCTCGTGGTATTATTTCAACTTGTACCTCAGCACCACCCGGCGGCGATCGGGGTGTGGTTGCGACGATCTTTCCCGATGGGGTAATTAAGGCTACGTCTAACTACAAGTAGCGCGGCTATTTATTAGTGGACTACGGCGCTCCGTCATCGCAATGCTGCTATTAAGTGGAAATACAATCGATAATCCCCCCGTGCTCCGTGGCGGTTCTGTACATCGGATAAATTAGCTGTACCAATTTTGTTTGGGTAAAACATTTGCTCGCCGGCGATAAGTCTGATTTATCGCGTGTAGGACAACATATAGATATTTACAGATGCGGTAATTTACCACGGCATATGCATGAGATAGATCTAAATCCTCAAATATTAGCTGTTTAGAGGAAAAAACAGCTTAATTGAATCATAGTTTATATTAGCACAAATAACCTCGATGAAGCCAAATGCATAATATCGGAACTATTGGAAGGGAGATAGAGAGAGCACGTATATTTAGGGTTACTTCGACCAACTCCGATTAACTTTAATCGACAAAAATAAAAAATTAAAAGATTTGTTATATTAAAAGCAGCTTTTATTCACGAAGTAGTAAATCACTAAGAGATAGGTTAAAAAAAAATAGAAAAGAACGACATATACATTATACGGTATTTATGCAGTAATACGGACCACCCTCCGATGACCTTGACCTTGACATATTTTAAAAGTCTTGCTGTTGACGAAATTGCTGATCGGGTTAATCGTCGATTAAAGTTAATCGGAGTTGGTCGAAGTGACCCTTACAGTTTAAATAATTTCGCAAAATGGTACTTTCCTGAACTTACACCTTCCCTTGATCAATCTTATGTTCTGCCTTATGCATGATTTAAGCGAGTTTTTGTAGGCCTTACTTTTATTTTCGACAGCGGTATTAGCGGAACGAATAAGGAAAGCTTCCTGCATTTTTTGCAGGAGCAAAGCGCTGCCGTTTCGTAATAGTTTATGAAAAAACGCGTGGAAGTTGTGAAGCAGATAATAGCGCGTCGTGGTTCGCATAATTTTCAATTTCAGCCTGCCCTTCCCTGCAATCAGGCGCGAGGAATCCGACGACTTAAACGATGTACAAAATAAAGGAGAAAGAAATACATATATAAAAGCGTCGTTATGTCAAAAAACGAGCTCGCGAGCTGCACGCTCGATCTAACGTTCTTGTCGCATCTTGGCAAAAAACCGAGCGATTCTTACGGATGCTGCGCCACTGAACGTCCGCGCCGCGGCCGGGGTACTTTTAATGGTACCGATGCGAACAGGGGCCTCTCTGGTCTGGCCCCCCTTCGCCACCTCCCCAACCGGTCACCGAGTTTGGGTCCGAGGACCTCCGAACCAAACGGGGTTTGGTTCACGCATCTGCATATAAATCATTGGCCGGACAGGCTTAAAAATCCAGCGGGCTATAATGCCGACTCGCCAATAACCGCGAAACATCGCCTTCGGTTTTTTCCGAGGGTACCACTAAAAACGGCTCCCTCAGGACGGTCGGCACCGCCAGCAGGCACGGGGGAAAAAAGCAAAAAGGATGTCAAGGACCAGTAGAAATGCCACGGGCTGACATGGGATGACTTCCTATCGCGTGAGTTCTCTCGCGCCTCGCGCGCCATTTCACTTAATTCGAGATACAATCGGAATCTCCGCAGTAATAGTCTTGCGCGCGCGAGGAACATTCCAATTTCTAGGAAAATTGCGAAATTTAATAATTTTTCATTACCTTAGCCTCTAAGGTCTCCAATTGCGCCATTCTGGGTTCCAATAGCTGCTGCTGAGCGCCAACTCCGGTGTGTAGTGCGGTCTGTGGAACAATTATTTATTAGATTAAAGTAAATATTAATTGAGTTACAGCTTTGTGTGTTAATTTTTGCAAATTATGACTTTCTATCTTTACTCATACATTTAATGATAACTTGTAACAAGAAACATTTGCGAGGAAAGCCGTAAGAAAGAATATCAATTAACGGAAAACTTAAGTTAAGGTACATAATAGTTTAAATATTCTTAAAAACTATATGGATTAGGTACTATTATACGAGATCAGTTTATTTTATTTTTTTCTACATTTTTCCCCCACAGTTTTACTTTCTCTAGTAATTTTATTTAGCATTATTTCCTACTTTTATAATTATTAAATATACTTATGAGTGCAGCATAAACTTTTACCAAAATATTAAATCTAAAGTATTTTTTTGGACTTTATTTTTTGATATAATATTAACAAGAAACGCTGTAAGGAATTAAAAGCCTGATGCCTCTCTCTAGGCTTAAGCTCTTACTTACGCACGACATTTGATATGTCCCTCAAGATATTATGCGTATATATACATTATACACATATACGTATGCACACTATATTCATCAATATCTCAACCGCGCCATTGTAAAGGGCTTCGCGCTGACTTTGGTAATAAAAGAAGGAAAGTTATTCGCAAACCGCGACCTTCCGAGTCTTCGTCGTCGGCGTAAGTTGATACCCGTGGCAGCTGTAACGTTTTCTAAGGACGATGGGATTTCAGCGGTGAGAATACCCATTGCGGATTATTACGGTAATTATTAGTACCACTGCAATCGTCACTGCACCCGAGGATGCAGCCAATCGTCTCTCTTCTTATTGACGCGAACGTATAGTATTTTAAGCACACAAATCGATACGTGAAATTAATACGTAGGGAAGACCGGGGCAAATCGGTCAACGGGGTAAAAGTGTCAAATCAAATATCTCGGAACCTGTATATTGTGCGAACTCGCTATTAACATTGTAAACGCGTCTTATGGTACCCATGTGACCATCGGAGTTTCGGCAGATTACCTGCCGTGTTATGATTTTTACGAGGGCAAACGTGTTTTCGGAAGGTGAAAGTGAAAATTTTCTGCGCGTGGAAATTGTGTAATATCTACAATAATATTTGCTCTCAAAATCTCCAGGTACGTGATTATAAAGAGTAATGCATGCTGAACACGAATCCAGTGTAGTTTTTTCATTATCGTTCATGTCTAATATTTCGTGGGCGATGAAACCTGAAACTTGTGTTTGGGGCAAATCGGTCAGTAAGCACCCGGGGTGGACTTTTATAATATTGGCAAATTTTATAATTTTATTATATTTTTCAGTCTTTTCTACCCCTATTTCGTATATTTTTCTTTAATATTTGGATGATTAGTTCTTGAGTTATAGAATCCGTACACACACACAAAAACACAAAATAATGAAATTTTTTAACACTTTAATTAATAAATGTTTACATTTTTCTATTACCAAATAATTAATAAAATGTATTCTATCAATTTTCATAATCGGACTTATGTATTTATGGAGTGACGATTTTACCCCGGCATTTTTGAGATTTCGATTTTTCCACCGTTGTCGTTTTTGCTCTATACCGGTTAAACAAAGCGACGTAGACAAAAATTTTCCATATAAATTTTGTAGCTAAAGGTTCACTCTTTACAATGGTATACCACATTTAACTACAAGTATTATTTTGTTGATAAAAATCGGCACCGAAAAAAACATGACCGATTTGCCCCGGTCTCCCTTAATACAGAGTGCCGATACTCGCAGGTTTTATGGTTTTAATAACTCGTAACTTGAATTAATTAAATTAATGCGTGTGTAAACGTACGATATATGTACAGAATATATTAATAATTTAATAATAGTTACAAAATTAACCTATGGAAATATCAACAATAACGTATATACATTACCAAAAAAAAAAAAATTATGAATTTAATAATATTTCTTTAGGAGCATTTACGCTTGCATTACTGTATAACAATAAAATAATGAATTTAAATAGGTATAATATTTCCTTATGAGTTATGCTTGTATTTCTATTTGCTTTTTATAAACACACCGATCTTTTTAACATTATGAATAATTAATTAACTAGAGATTCTCAATATTAAAATTAACTAGTAACAAAAAAAGTAGCTTTGAAGTCAAAAGCTGTTGACAGCCGGACGACTTATTTTGTTAGCTGTTATTTGGAATCAGGTCCGTTTTTTTTATTGTACCAATTATATCAATCACCGCCGCCCTAAAAATCATCACAGTTTCTGTCGTCTTTCTCAAAGCTTCAGTTTGTTAATCTCACGACTTGGTTTGGTGAGTGAATTTTACTTCTTTTTCCGATTTATAGTCCTAATTTTTATTTCTAGTCCGAATATTTTGCGGACTAGAATATTAGCAGATTTTTCAAGTATTTGGTCTGAAAAATTACACTATTTTTGTACATTTACTTTTTAAATACTCATTTTATGCTATCGGAGGGCTCGAGATTATGTAATTTATCTGTCATCACGTCGTTGAAGATGGCTCATAAAGTAGAGCCAAAACGTACAATTTATAATTTGTATCAAATTATTAATTAAGTGCTACATAGCGTTAAACCACGCACAACTAACTGTTTCTTTGTTACCCATTAATTACGGATTATATTGGCTGGTTGAAGTTTAGAACGTTCCTGGAGCGATTTTCAAAAAATGTTTTGTTCCATTTCTTTTTTAACACAAGGAGAAACTTTTGTTGTGAGTGCCACACACGAAATACTTAAATAAAGACCGATCCAATACACCATCTAAACGACACTTTTGCATGGTGCCTATATAAATATTCCTTTACAATAATAAAAACAAAAAACAAAGAAGTAAAATTTTAAAGAATTTAATACATAAGAAAACAGGTTTAAAAATATTTAGCATAAAAAATAATAAACAAAAAAACAAAAAACTGAAAAATAAATTGGTAAAAAAAACAGGTTAAAAAATTTTAAATAATAAAAATATAAAAAATTATTAAAAAATTTAATAGTATTATAATAAAAATAAATAAAAACTTAAAAATAAGTTTTAAGGCTCTTGCCTACTCCCAGCTTCTATCCTTATTTGATGACGTCAGAAACGAGAAATTGCATGCCAAAAATTCTTGCGGTATATGTTGAAATAAAAAGAATTATTTATAAAACGAAATTACATTCGACTCTGCACATTTGTAAAATATACCAACATTTTTGGCTTTAATAATTATTAAATAGCCGTAAAATTAACGTGACATGCAATCTATCTTTTTAACCTGTTTTCTTTTATTTTTTATTTTAGCTGAAAGATGCTACAGATTTCGATGGTTCAACTTACCTGAATAGTTCAACTAACCCGAAATTTCTCTATACATACTAATGCGCATTAAAAATCATAATTTAAACCATGTAGTACTGTTAATAAAATTCCAGAGGCATTAATCGTGAGCTGGTTAATTTTAAAAAAATGTCAGAGCTTTAATCATGGGCTAGCTAATTTTAATTGCCAACCTTATAATTTTAGTCTTAGGAAAGGCACACACACACACACACACAATTCTTGTAATAAAAACTATTCTAAAGAATATTGTATAGTGTACAAGAGAGAGAGAGACAACATTTTACGAAAATTATAAAGTAGCAATAAATTGTTACTTTTTTCAAGGTAATAAGCATACACAATCTATTAAAATACTCTTTAAAGTATACATACAATACTACATAAAAAGTCTATTATAATTATTATATATGTTCCTATTATATATGTATATACAAGGTTGAACATGCCGCGACGGCGTATACGCATTATCAAATGTACCCAGCGCGGATAGCGGATCACGTGTGCAACCGAAGGCACACGAAAGTACGCGTTTCTATACGAGACGGGCAGAACGATATAAAGCGAGCAACGGCGATAGACGTATGTGACCGACTCGGAGAAAAATAAAATATATTATGTGCTGCAAGTATATGTTGACTAGTGAGTGACCAATCCACACCTTCACCTCTTTCGAAAATACACAACAATAATATTTAAATGTCTTTTATTAAAATAAAACACGTTTAAAAGAAATTGTAGAAGTATCTATATTCTACCTATTAATTATAATAAAAATCAGAAGCGTGACTTTCAACGGTACTAATTATAATAAAAAATCAGAAGGGTCTATTCTGACGATACTATGGTTATTACCCAGCAAACAGGGTACCATGTACTATATTTATAAATTATTAAAATTGGAGAGAGATGGAAAAAAAATGTTGGTTATAAAATTATTTTTGTTAATGAATTTGTTGTAAAATACGGAAGCAAAAGTTATTTTTTTGAAAGTAATTGTTGGGCCGAGTATAAGAACCGAAGGAAAAATACATAGGAATTAATTTACAGGAGATACGAAGGGTTCTATAATTCACCCCTGAATCTAGATTTGCGCCTTTAGAGGTTGATTATGGTAAAATCCTGAAATATGTTTTTAAGCATTTGTATGAGTGACCTTCGTAAGCAAAAACCAAGTCGATATCTCATCGGGCCTAAGAGATATTGACGAATCCGTGAAAATACATTTTAACCCTTTTCACACCCTTAAGGGCTGATTTTTTAAAAATCCCTTCTTAGTGGGTGCTTACGTGTCATGAGAGGAATACACCCCTCGAATTTCATGTTTCTAGGTTCAGGGGTTTGGGCTGGGCGTTGATG
Source organism: Leptothorax acervorum (assembly GCA_035220615.1). Classification (NCBI taxonomy): domain Eukaryota; kingdom Metazoa; phylum Arthropoda; class Insecta; order Hymenoptera; family Formicidae; genus Leptothorax; species Leptothorax acervorum. Next base: position 102,525 of record JASTWQ010000241.1, on the reverse strand, counting down.
AGTCAGTCAGTCAGTCAGTCAGTCAGTCAGGACATTTGTCTTTATATATGTATATAGATATATATATATATATATATATATATCAGAGTCTCTATTTACGAAATATATAATCCTGGAGGTGTAATTCAAATTTTGGCTCAAGATTCTAATAATAAGTAGTTCCAGTAGTGAAACGGATCGTCTCAGATTGTCCCCTTAGGTGCATGAGTCGCTATAGCACTAGCAAACCCTCTCCGCGGCACGCAGCAGAACTCAAACAATTTTTATCCGATCGACTTGAAATTTTAACTGTAGCTTCTCAGATGAATTTAACAGTCAAGTACGAGCGCATTTTTCGATTAATTAAAATTTGTAAAAAATATATCACTTTTTATACGAAAAATTATGGTCGAAAATTATAACTTTCTATTCAAACTCGCCTCTATTTTTTTGTTTTATATATTTTTTAATTTCCCGTTGTACTTGACTGTTAAATTCATCTGAGAAGCTACAGTTAAAATTTCAAGTCAATCGGACGAAAATTGTTTGAGTTCTGCTGCGTGCCGCGGAGAGGGTTTGCTGAAAACCACTAGTGCTATAGCGACTCATGCACCGCCATTTTGTATCTTTTTTAGAAATAAAAATTTTTTTTACATACTTTAATATATGTGTGATAAAGCTCATAACTTCTTTTGACCATATATTTTATTCTTTCCTAAAAAAAAAAATACCAAAGAAGGCAGTCGAAAATGGGCAGTTACCGTGGTGTCCTCCCTTAACATCAAGATTATTCTCTCCACCCTTATCGCACCAGTACAACTTTAAAACCAAAGTGCTCAGACTAGTATTTAGGAACAGCTCACTTGTGTCGAGTATTACACAAAGTTAGATGCCGTGATGTTTATTGGTACAACAGAATTGATCCTTCCTATAAATTTTGATCAGAGTTTAATTAATCTGTTAAGAAACATTAACTACATGTACTCCTTGTATTGTGAGAATAATAATTTAACAGCAGATTTGAAAAATGCACACCTGGATATAGTACATTTGCAAAAGAATTTTCCTAAATAATGCGTTATTTATAAAAGGTATAATTATCGTCGACGTTAAGTAATATTCAATATTTTTGATTCTGTTAATAATAAAAACAAATTTGTTGATGTAATTTGCAGCAACATGAGTAAAACTTCTTATAAAAGTAATTTAAAGCACAAAATGGGTATCTCAGGTAATCTGGTTGTATGCAACCTCTTGGACAGAGATTCCCGCCTTGTCTTTTATCAAATAGTCATTTCAATAATGCAAAGCATATGAAACTCTCTTTGAATGAATTCACGCAGCTATCACGCTGCAGTTTATCTGCGCTTCCTGTAACGTATCTTAAGAAGTCTATTTCTCAAAATAATATTTATTGCAATGTGATCTCGTGTATTAAAGCTTTATATTTTATCTTTGCAGGACAAAATACGGCTAAAGATATTTAAAGACTTAGATTTTTTACAACGTTAAATAGCATAAGATGGGGTAAACATGCGCTTTAATAATTTAATACGGGACCCTGAACTCTATATGTATATGTTTGAACATACGACTTGTACCTCGCAAATACATGCGCAAAATATTTCGTCAGTTTACACATAGTTGTAAATATTTGCAACAGTTAGATCCTACAGCAAGCGACTTTGATGTTACGGATTTTGTAAATTTTCTTGACAAAAGCGGCAGGCGTTTAACGCACTTAAGATTAAATTGCTGTCCTCTGTCAGCAATCTTGTCCTACTTAAAATTTCAGAGGTATGCAAAAATTTGAAAGGTATGTAGGAGAAATGTGTCCAAAATGATCCCCTTAAGGGAGAAATCAATAAATGGTATAAAATAACGTGGCTCTGTTTAAATCATTAATGGTTTTTGGTTTAGTGGTTGTTTAACTACAATTAATTAAACAGAGTTCTTAATTAATGCTGCTAGATACATAGTTACTTGTTATTTTACAAAAATTTTGTAAAGGGATTATTTAGTAGCAAGGGTGTCCAAAACTATCCCTGGGGTATAAAACTCTTCGGATAAATCCAAGGAGCTATCACTTTGCAGTTTATCTGCGTTTTCTGTAAAGTATTCTGAGATGTCTATATTTCTCATAATAATATTTATTGCAATGTTATTTCGTTTATTAAAGTTTTTTATTTTATTTTTACAGGATAAAATCATACTAAAAATATTAAAAAACTTAGATTTGAAGACGTTATGCCGCATGAAATATGTAGATGAGCGATTCAATAATTTAATACAAGACCGTGAACTTTATACACGTTTGAACTTGCGATGTGTACCTCGCATATACATGCGCAATATATTTCTTCAGTTTACATCTTGGTGTAAATATTTGCAACAGTTAGATCTTACATTAAGCGACTTTTATGTTACGGATTTCGTAAACTTTCTTTATAATTGCGGCAGGCGTTTAACGCACGATAAAGTTTCTGCCCAACTATCAATAATCGTGCATTACTGAAAATTTCAGAGATATGCAAAAATTTAAAAGGTATACGTTCCATTTAAGAAATTAAAGGTGACTTTTACGTGATCTTCAAATAACTATTCAAGGTCAAATCATTGCCACCCTCTCATGTCCCCCTTGAAACCATACAACTTTTGTCTGAAAAATTTGTATCCAAAATGTCGCGTTTACGAATAAATCGGGTGGTACGGATGGTCTGGGACACTCTGTATATGTATACATATACCTACATATATGATTGTCATGATTTTCGGTAAATTTCATGACTAATATATATATTTTTTTAGAATTGGATCTCAGTTGTTGTTTGCTCATAGACGACGAAAGATTTTCTTATCTGAAGAGGCTAAATGTTTTGGAACATTTAGACCTCTGTAATACATATATAGAAACTCAACGTCTCTGCAAAATATTGCAAAAAAATAAACGGTTGCGTAAATTAAATGTGAACATGGATATATATGATCCTGAAGAGCATGTAAACCTATGCATAATTGCAGTAAAGTTGAGAAATTCGTGTCCGGATTTTGAAGCAATAGGTATATTTAAACAACTGCACAGAAAGTCTTACATCGGAGGATATTAACGCCCCCGCTGACTGCAAAAATTTTCGAAAATTGCACTTTCTCATGTAAGTGTGCTTTTTATTTTCTTTTAAAATACCGTAGGTAGGCACCAAAATAATAATTAGTCGAGCCGCCTGATATGTGACAGTTACATTGCTTTCCGTATTCGGATGTGTTGTTATTTATGGACAAAGGACGATTCTCAGATGAGCGGTATGACTTAACTGACAGTGCTGAGTCGATCGTTAGCCGACAATTAAAACGGACGAAAGTTGCGACGAGCGGTAGCGAGATACTTGTCGATCGTTTGCCTCCGCGATAATTCGCCTATTATCATTTTACATTTAGGGGAAATATACGTGTATTCAATCAGCCCAATATTCTCGGCTTTATTTTACCATCTCATTCTACCTTTTAACTTCTCAAATTTTCTGTAATACATGTTACCGTATTTTTTTATCAAAATTTGTGTATTTGCTTCTTTTGTGTCTTGAACATTTTAAAAAAGTTACATTAATTTTCTCTTAGCGATTAAAGTACTATAAATTATATGTGTTTTCTGTTACAGAGACGCAAACTTAATCACTGATGCTAGCTTGGATAGATTACAGTTTTTACAGTCTTCCTGTCAACGCTTAGAAGTAGTTTATTTGTCGCGTATTGACCTTACTGATCGCTATTTGGAATTATTGACGCAGTTTAAAAACTTGGAACAGTTATATCTTTTTCAGGTAAAACTTGATACACCTGATAAATATTTCGTTATTTTCGAACAATGTCCTAAACTGCAAGAGTTACGTCTTATGTTCTGTGATATTAGCGATTGCTTGGTTAACCATTGGAAGGAAAGATATCCGCATGTGTGCATCTATACATTTAACCGGTAAATATGCAGAAAGTGGACAACCTCACGGATGACGCTCACCTTGACATAAGTTGTCAAGGTCATCACCCTGAGTATTCTGAGTAACGTTCAAAAGGTTTTAGTCGTCGGTCGATGTTTATTAAAAAGTTATTAACAAAAAATGTTTAAAAAATATAAAAATTATTTTGAGTATTATGAGATATACATGTACGTATATTTGAGAGACTAACTTATCAAAGTACATGTGTGGGCGGGGGAGCCCCTCGGACCCCCTATGCATGCAATTTAGAAAGTACAGTCATCCGTGAGGTTGCCCACTTTCTGCATATTTACCAATAAATCTCTAAAATATTTATTCTTTTATTCCTATTATTAGTTTTAAGATGTTAAATATTATTTGATAATTCCATCAATGTACAAATAGATAAATAAAAAAGTGTGCAAGTAGAAACTTGCACATTGCTTCCTCATAGCTTTAAAGTGTGCAAGTTGAAACTTGCACATTGCTTCCTCATAGCTTTAAAGTGTGCAAGTAGAAACTTGCACATTGCTTCCTCATAGTTTTTAAGTGTGCAAGTAGAAACTTGCACATTGCTTCTTCATAGTTTTTAAGTGAGCAAGTAGAAACTTGCACATTGTTTTCTCATAGTTTTTAAGTGAGCCAGTAGAAACTTGCACATTGCTTTCTCATAGTTTTTAAGTGAGCCAGTAGAAACTTGCACATTGCTTTCTCATAGTTTTTAAGTGAGCCAGTAGAAACTTGCACATTGCTTTCTCATAATTTTTAAGTGAGCAAGTAGAAACTTGCACATTACTTAATCAACATTTTATTTCGCTTATAAAGCTTCCTCTATGAGGAAGCTTGTTTTTTATTTGATGTATAATTATTAGTAAATATTCTTTAATTTGGCTTCCTCATAGAGGAAGCTTTATAAGCGAAATAAAATGTTGATTAAGTAATGTGCAAGTTTCTACTTGCTCACTTAAAAATTATGAGAAAGCAATGTGCAAGTTTCTACTGGCTCACTTAAAAACTATGAGAAAGCAATGTGCAAGTTTCTACTGGCTCACTTAAAAACTATGAGAAAGCAATGTGCAAGTTTCTACTGGCTCACTTAAAAACTATGAGAAAACAATGTGCAAGTTTCTACTTGCTCACTTAAAAACTATGAAGAAGCAATGTGCAAGTTTCTACTTGCACACTTAAAAACTATGAGGAAGCAATGTGCAAGTTTCTACTTGCACACTTTAAAGCTATGAGGAAGCAATGTGCAAGTTTCAACTTGCACACTTTAAAGCTATGAGGAAGCAATGTGCAAGTTTCTACTTGCACACTTAAAAGCTATGAGGAAGCAATGTGCAAGTTTATACTTGCACACTTAAAAGCTATATGGAAGCAATGTGCAAGTTTCTACTTGCTCACTCTTTTTATTATCCTAAAAAATCATTTTTGAAGTCTCAATTATTAAGACTTGAGATGTTCTAACTGCAATTAAAAAATTAGCCCTTTTGCAAAAAGACTAGCCCTTTTGCAAAAGGCCGCCCTTTTGCGAAACACTGATCGTTTCCCAATAAAACTGAACGCACTTTAGGCTTTTTGGCATACATTGGCTGATGCTAGGCTAAACACTTACGTCAGTTTTATTTAAAAAACGATCAATGCTTTTGCAATAGAGCGCCCTTTCGCCCTCTCTCTCTTTCTCTCTCTCTCTTTCTTTTTCTCATTTGAAATTTTGGAGAATTTGTACATATATCGAAGCTTTATAAAGCTGGGTCTAATCAACCAAACCATAATGAATTATATATGAAATAGGGGTAGAAAAAACTGAAAATTATATTAGAATCAAAAAAATTGCTAATAATTAATACTAAATTATCAAAAAATATCAATTTATGAAAAGTCAGAGTAAAATTAGAGCAATCAAAGGCATTTCTTAAAATATCGTGCTATTTCTAATTTTATTATATTTTTCAGTCTTTTCTACCTCTATTTCATATATAATTTTTTAAAATTTGATTGATCAGTTTTCGTGTTACACACATTTCAAATTTCGGAGAATTCGTACATACATAGAAGCTTTATAAAGTTGAGTCTAATCAACCAAATTTTGAAGAATTATATATAAAATAGGGGTAGAAATGACTGAAGAATATAATAGAATTTGTTTTACTTTTTAATTATTGTCATTAATAAGTTTTATTTACATAAATATAGACTAAAGATTTTATGTTTAGTATTAATTAAATAACTAGCTGGTTACCCGGGCTTTGCCCGGAGGTCCTTTTTTTTCAAACAACTTTCCCGACAGCACACGATATCCTATGGACGTCCATTGGAGTCCATTTGAAGTCCAGGAACTTTAAGTGGACTCCAATGGACGTCCATAGGATATCGTGTGCTTTCGGGGTTCATTTGTGTTTCAATATTCATATTGTGGACAAACATAAGGAGTGTGTCGAGTGGTTGATTTAAAAGTGGTAGTTTAACTTTTCCGTTTGAACAACACATTCCAGGTGCTTAAGTTTTAAACTTTTTGGCTTGACAATGATCACATATTGCATCCATTTTCCCAATTATTACTCTCGGAAAAAATTTATATTCATAATTTGGATCATAACTAAATTCCTCTAATTTCAAATCGGACCGCATAAACGTTTTCCTTAATTGAACATGTCGTAACCGGTCTTTTTCTACTCAAATTTCACGCTATTGAGTCAATTTTAGACAATTTAGTATTAATTATTGGCAACTTTTCTAATTTGATTATATTTTCTCAGTATTTTCTACTTCTATTTCATATATAATTCTTTAAGGTTTGGTTGATTAGTTTTTGAGTTAAAGGCATTTAAAATTTCTGAGAATCCGTACATACATAAAAGCCTTATAAAGCTGAGTCTAATCAACCAAATCTTAAAGAATTATATATAAAATAGGGGTAGAAAAGACAGAAGAATATAATAAAATTAGAAATAGCCAAATATTTCAAAACTTACAAAAGTTAGAGCAATCAAAGGCATTTCTTAAAATATCGTGCTATTTCTAATTTTATTATATTTTTCAGTCTTTTCTACCTCTATTTCATATATAATTTTTTAAAATTTGATTGATCAGTTCTCGTGTTACACACATTTCAAATTTCGGAGAATTCGTACATACATAGAAGCTTTATAAAGCTGAGTCTAATCAACCAAATCTTGAAGAATTATATATAAAATTGGGGTAGAAATGACTGAAGAATATAATAGAATTTGTTTTACTTTTTAATTATTGTCATTATTAAGTTTTATTTACATAAATATGGATTAAAGATTTTATGTTTAGTATCAATCATCCCTTGGTTTTCCCGGGCGTTTTTCAGGAATTTCGAGATTGCTCGCTTGCGATGTACACAGAACTTCGATATTTCACTTTAAAAATATCCGGGAAAACCAAGAGATAAAATCGGTAATCGGTAAGTAAAATATCGAGATTCTGTGTACATCGCGAGCGAGCAATCTCGAAATTCCCGAAAAAACACCCTGGAAAATCAAAGGATGAAGACGCTGATCGGTAAGTGAAGTATCGGGGTTCCGTAGTAACCTATGTTTTGTGCAAGGATGTAAAGAGTAATTGTGCAAGAGTTGGTTTAGATCGGTCGAATAGTTTATGAGTGTATAAAGAACAAACAGACTTAAAATACGCCCGGGAAAACAAAGGGATTAAATCGGTAATCGGTAAGTGAAATATCGAAGTTTTGTGCGTACATCGCGAGCGAGCAACCTCGAAAGTCCCGAAAAAACGCCCGGAAAAACCAAGGAATAAAGTAGCTGATCGGTAAGTGAATAATCGAGATTCCGTAGTAGCCTATGTTTTGCGCAAGGATGTAAAGAGTAACTGTGCAAAAGGAGCAACCAGGGACATTTCTAAAAAAATTAAAAATTTTTTAAAAAAGAACCCTTTTACCGATTATCGCCAAATTCAATATCAACCTTTCTTAAATGATACTTTATTGATTAAAAAAAAATCGGCCCGATATCTCAATATTTGCTGAAGTTAATGCAACCACGAACATTTCTAAAAAAACTCAAATTTTTTTTTAAAAAGAACCCCTTTACCGATCATCGCCAAATTTAATACCAACCTTTCTTGAATGATACTCTATCGATTAAAAAAAAAACAACCCAATATCTCAATATTTGCGGAAGTTAAAGCAACCACGGACATTTCTAAAAAAATTCAAAAATTTTTTTAAAAAGAACCCCTTTACCGATTATCGCCAAATTCAATACCAATCTTCCTTGAATGATACTCTATCGATTAAAAAAAAAAAACAACCGATATCTCAATATTTGCGGAAATTAAAGCAACCACGGACATTTCTAAAAAAATTTAAAAATTCTTTTAAAAAGAACCCCTTTACCGATCATCGCCAAATTCAATACCAACCTTCCTTGAATGATGCTCTATCGATTAAAAAAAAAACAGCCCGATATCTCAATATTTGCGGAAGTTAGAGCAACCACAGACATTTGTAAAAAAATTTAAAATTTTTTAAAAAAAGAACCCCTTTACCGATCATCGCCAAATTCAATACCAACCTTCCTTGAATGATGCTCTATCGATTAAAAAAAAAAACAGCCCGATATCTCAATATTTGCGGAAGTTAGAGCAACCACAACAAATCTGCACATACACACACACATACGGACATTTTTTTTAAAGGCAATTTTTCGACGTTTTAGAACATTCTGAACACATTGGCATCAAAAGCTAAAAAACAATTTTTTCTTTGGTCTTTTCTACCCCTATTTCATATATTTTTCTTTAATATTTGGTTGATTAGACCTAGCTTTATATACGATCAAAGGTCCATATACGTAGTTTATGAAAACAAAGCTTCCTCTATGAGGAAGCAAAATTATACAATTTATTTCGTAATTACAAATAAATATATTCCTATTATATATGTATATTATTACAGCCATTGTTCGAGAATAATCGCGTATTTGTTTTTAGTTTAGAGATGTCTTATTTTTTAGAGAGGTTTAAAGGATTTATGTTCTAAAAAAGACGTATTAACTAAATCTTGAATGTATTGAAGTCGTATCGAAATGCAGAAGCCTTTTTACTGCAATGTTGATTGGTTGTCTCATTTCCGCGTCGCAGCTTGAATCAGTTACAAAACTTCAACTTTAACTCACAAACAGTTTTAAAAAGAAAAGTATATGCAAAATGCAAATTATCATTTTTTTATAATAAAAAGTAACAAGAGCCAAGACCAATTGTAATTCGCATTTTGACAGTCTGCGGTTAAGCTTGATATGATTTTGAAAACGAGTCCAGTATTAGTTTTATTACATTAAAATTATTATAAGAGGGGGTGAGAGAGGGGATAGAGGGAGAGGGAAAGAAGGAGGAGTTAAGAATTCACCTTGGTAATCAAAGAGATATGTGTAAGGTATGTTAAAAATTTTGTATATAAAAAGTTATATGTACAGGTAATCTTTTTTTTATTTTTCGAGTCGTTTAATTATGTTAATTAATAATTATTAAAAAGTTATTTGTATCTTCGCAAAAGACATGAAATTAATTTATATAAAGATTTTTTTGTACGAAGTCATTTGAAAGCCATATGTTGTGGCACGCCGTTTTGCTATTTATTAATAAGATTTTTTAATCTTAAATAAAAATTTAACAATTGATTTAAACTGAAGTAGATGGTTTTTCGGAACCATTTTTATTATGTCATAACATAATAAAAAGGAATTAAAATTATGTCTTGACATAAATTAATTCAGTTAAACATAAAATACGAAAATCTTATTAATAAATAGCAAAACGGCGTGCCATACATAGAGAGAGATACAGCTTAATATGGAATTACTTTTATGTCAAGACATAATTTTAATTCATTTTTATTATGTCATGAGATAATATTAATGTATTTTTGTTATGTCGTAACATAATAATAATTGCAGGAATTTAAATTATGTAAGCTATTATAGTAATTCAGTGAATAAAAATTATGCTACGACATAATAGAAATTCACGAATTAAAATTATGTCGTGACCTAATGGAATTTCGGTAAATAAAAATTATGCCATCACATAATAAAAATTGAAAATTAGAATTATGTGCTACTGTCATTTTAATCCTAGATTTTATATTAAATTTTAAATCGAAGAGAATTTTTATTGTGTCAAGACATAATATTTATTGAAAATTTCCATTAAGTACATAATTTTAATTCCCGAATTTTTATTATGTACACAATTTTAATTCTTGAATTTTTATTATGTACATAATTTTAGCTCTTGAATTGTTATTATGTACATAATTTTAATTCCTGAATTTCCATTATGTACATAACTTTAATTCCTGAATTTTCATTATGTACATAATTTTAATTCCTAATTTTCATTATGTACATAATTTTAATTCCTAATTTTCATTATGTACATAATTTTAATTCCTGAATTTCCATTATGTACATAATTTTAATTCCTGATTTTCATTATGTACATAATTTTAATTCCTGAATTTTCATTATATACATAATTTTAATTCCTGATTTTCATTATGTACATAATTTTAATTCTTGAATTTTTATTATATACATAATTTTAATTCCTGATTTTTATTATGTACATAATTTTAATTCCTGAATTTCCAATATGTACATAATTTTAATTCCTGAATTTTTATTAAAATTATGTACATAATGAAAATGAGGAATTAAAATTATGTACATAATAGAAATGCAGGAATTAAAATTATGTACATAATGAAAATTCAGGAATTAAAATTATGTACATAATGAAAATCAGGAATTAAAATTATGTACATAATGGAAATTCAGGAATTAAAATTATGTACATAATAAAAATTCGGGAATTAAAATTATGTACATAATGGAAATTCAGGAATTAAAATTATGTACATAATAAAAATTTAGGAATTAAAATTATGTACATAATGGAAATTCAGGAATTAAAATTATGTACATAATAAAAATTCGGGAATTAAAATTATGTACATAATAGAAATTCAAGAATTAAAGGTATGTACATAATAAAAATTTAAGAATTAAAATTATGTACATAATAAAAATTCAAGAATTAAAATTATGTACATAATAAAAATTCCAAAATTAAAATTATGTATATAATTTTAATTCCCGAAATATTTTTATGTTATAACATAAAATAAATTCAGAATTAATATTTTGTCTAGACATAATTTTAATTCTGCATTTTCAATTATGTGATATCTTAATAATAATTCGATGAATTATAAGTATGTCTAGACATATAATAATTTCTTTTCTTTAAGTATCAATTTAATTTGGTAGAATTTTCATGATGGTATTAAATAGCAAAACGGCGTGCCATAATATGTTGTTATATACCGTTAAATTTTTCTTAATGTGGTGTTATTAAATAGCGGTATTACATAGCGTTTACTGGCAATAAACTATAATTTTTCTGACGTAATGGATCTTAAAGTTTGTCGTTACACTTGTACATTTTTGCACAAAACCCAGGAATCATCGTTTTCGTGAAAATTTTATTCTGCGACCTCCTTTATCTTTTATTTTTTTATTAATTTTAAATTGTTTTTGTTCTAATTTTATTATTGTTTTATATATATATATATATAAATATATTTATTTTTATAATCCTTTTTTCATCAAAGAAAATTTTTAATTTTTGCTATAAAATTGCTCTAAACTTTAATTATATATTATATTTGCAAAAGAAGGAATTATATGTAGATGGAATTTTTCAAACGTCGCATATGTTTTCATTGCACAAGTACAATTTTTATCAAAAAATTATTTTCGCTGTTCTCACACAAAATAATTTCTCGCTTCTTGAACGGAATTCAGACCGTGACCAATCTTACTTGGGAAGACGATGGAAAACAGCTTTGCGGTTAGCATAGGCACCTCCGACGTAAAGGTTATTAAATAAAAATTTTTCAAGAAAGTAGTCGAGATAATTAGTTAACGCAAACAATAAAGCTCATCTTTGAAAGCCTTTACGATCTCATCTAACATTAATTGATGTTTTGGCTACTGAAGTGTTAAAGATTAGCTTAATTCCATAGCCTCTTTGCGCTTAGAGGTACAAGATATTTCGTAAATCTATCCGTGTTAAATTATTAATAAAAAATAGAGAAAAACAGCGAAAATATCATTGGCAAAACGTTCGCCATTTTTAAAATAAAGAAAAATCTCCAAAAAATGTGTTAATCAAAATTAATGCTTCTGTAAACTGTTCAAGTAATTGCATTTGAGAGAGTTATATAATTTTAGTGATATATATTTATAGAAAAGAAAAAGTAAGAAAATACATAGTTGTCATTATTAAAGAATAAGAGTTTTTCTTTGTCCTTCGAAAACGAATTCGGAAGTTTTTGATTTTCAGAATACTTGCTGGTGCTAAAAATTCAACAAGAAACAAAACATTCTTTTCTTTTATATTCGTGCTTTACAACAGCCGAAGAAACATCAATCATAATACGCGTGTCACCGAGCTTTATCGTTTCCTCTAAGCTTTCCGTGAACTGCATGACAGAACATGCATGCCTTATTAACTTCCCTCTATGTCTCTCGTCGTATGCAGGTTTTATGAGAGTCGCGTTTCTTCAAAACGTCAGTGGCGTCTGAGAAGAGACTCGAGACTAATCTAATTGAAAATGTCAGTGTCAGTTCAACCGTCGACGGATTTTATTTGCTGTTGAATGTGCTGGATTTGTCGTTTTAATTGCGAGCATGACTATTTGACGGCGTCAATCTTATTTTATCGGCGTAAATATTATTTTACAAAAGACCAAGGTGATTTTAGGTGAATTTCAGGAAATTATCTGTGCTGTTTATTTATATTTTTTCAATAAGCGTAAACTAACTTATATGAGCACGTGATTAAAATTATTCTAGTTAAAACTCATAGCTAAAGTTAATTTTCATACAAACACAAACACGTACAACGATAGTTTTACATACCTACAGTTTGCTCAAAAAATTGAGAGTAAGGGCTCATGCACAAAATGAGAGAAATAAGGAACAAGGAATAGGAATAATTCATAGTCGCATCTTATTGAAAGAGACTGTATTGAAATAAGATGCGACTATGAATTCCTATTCCTTGGTCCTTATTCCTCTCATTGTGCATGAGCCTAATGTTCTTCGACTATTTACTCAGATCGAACTGTATATATGTATCAAAATCTATTTTCTCAAATATCACTTACATTACGGTACAAAAAATATTTCCTGCATGTCAAATATTTTTTATAAGAAAATGATTAGTCAATATCGTGTATTAAATTATTATTGCCATGTACATAACACGATTTTCGATCTCTTGACATTTGAGACAATCAGAAATAAAGCATGAAAATTTAATACGCGTTACAGCAGCAAATCTGTCTATCGAGAAAGGTTTTGATTTGTGATTCGGGTCGCCAAATTTATTATATCCAGTTTTATCAATTTTGTCGTTTAAATTGAAATGGTACTAGGATTCTAGGATAGTATAGGATACGTTACATCTGTGGTACACATACTACACATACACTGTATATGTCAGTACAGACTTTCGATAACTAAACGTATATCAAAATTTATGAGTGAAGTTTTGACGTCATGATATCTCTCCAATCTCTCGCTATTCGTCACTGTCGCAATTGATGTGTGCATTGCATACATTAAATTCTGTGGAACATATGTCACAAATCACAATTTAAGATTCTTTATATTCTATATAATAAGCTGTTTTATCAAAGCCTTTTTTATTTAAAAGATTTAGTAGATTAAATTTTCATTAAAATTTTGAAACTGCATTAAATAATTTTGTATACGATTCCACAAATAATATTACTTAGCAAATTAATAAAAATTCATGATAAACGCGTCTGATAAGACGGAGTAATTAACAATAATTAACAACATATCGATCGTTTCCTTAACAATTATTAACGAAATTATTCGTGCAATGTTGAGTTTATATTTAATTGGTTTGCTTCTTTTAATCGAGATTTAATGCGAAAATCATCGTTAATTAAGGAAAACACATATATGTATATGTTTCTTTGTCAAGTGCCATAATCTTTAATCGTTACATACACCACTTATGGTGGCAACCACGTGATTCCGCTCGTTGCTGAAAAAGAAACAAAATCGAGAGAAAACTCGTAAAAGAGACATAGAAAAATTAGAAGTGTTCTCCGAGTTGCACCATTAAGCGCCACATTTCGCGACGGGTAATTGCGTTTACAAGCAAATAAAAGTACGTATTAGTGCTATGAAACTGGACAACAAAAAAGAAGAAAGAGCATTTTCGAATATTAATGTCGTAAATGTCATAATTAATAAAATGATAGCACAAAGACTTTTGGGGATTTTCAATTTGATATATTTCACACATTAAACCTACGGGATCCTGCAGTCGTATGATTTACCGACGGAGATGTGATTTTCGCACAGCTACCAGTTTTTTTTGGATTTATAGAATTAAAAATCCTTTTCCAGGATTAAAGTATAAACGCAAACGGATACGGCTATGTTCGTGTTTTTGTTAAAAAAAAAAAAAATTTATTATATCAAAAAATTTTTTTTTTTTTAACAAAAACACGAATAGCCGTATCCGTTTGCGTTTATACATTAATCCTGGAAAAGGATTTTTAATTCTATAAATCCAAAAAAAACTGGTAGCTGTGCGAAAATCACATCTCCGTCGGTAAATCATACGACTGCAGGATCCCCTTAAACCTACGTCAAGTATATACCTATATCTGCAAAATTAATTTGGATCATTGCGCTCGTAAATATCGTTTTTATATTCACTCTGCACTCGAATAGCGGATTTTCGATGGTGTCGTCGCACATTTCGGCGGACAAGTCGGACGGAAACGGCGTTTTTACGAGCGATTTTGTTGCCTCGGTTCGTCGGTTGTCAGCACACCGTGCTCCACGCCGCCGCGCCGCGCCGCGTCGATGGAAGGCGCGGTTTTGCGGTCGTTTGCCGACAGCTTCGAGGGCGTCCGCTATATGTCGGGAATAAATAAGAAGGAAAAGGAAGAAAAGTGCAGGAAAGGAAAGATGTAGGCGGATAGAGAGAGACGCGTACACGCCTCGTCTTTTGAGATGCGAGTTCACAAGAGTACCGGAAGGAACGTCGCAACCGTGAACGGTGGGGAAGCAATGATGCAATGATATGGGAAACATAATGAAATGTATACAGGTAATTAACGTGCCTGATAACGGTAATTTATATAAATATTTAATGGAGAGGGGAAAGAGAGAGAGAGAGAGAGAGAGAGAGAGAGAGAGAGAGAGAGAGAGAGAGAGAGAGAGAGGGAGGGAAAGAAGAGTTAAGAATTCTCTTTGGTAATCAAAGAGATGTGAGGTGTGTTGAAAATTTTGTATATAAAGAGTATGTGTAATTTCTTTTCTTATTTTTTGAGGATTTAAATTAATTATTAAAAATATATTTATAATTTTGTAAAAGACATGAATTTAATTTAAATAAAGATTTACTCTCCTGTACAAAGTCATTTGAAAGTCATGTTGTAATATATATCATTAAAATTTTCCTAACATGGGGAATTTATTAGTAATAAATAAATTTTGTGAGATAATTGATAATTTTAATTAATATTATAGATTATCGTTTGTGATTTACAAATGTACCAGTGTTACCTTAATTTTGTGAATTAATAAATTTCTTAATAATTTGCAAAATAAAAGTTAATAATTATACCGAAAAAATTAAACCAATCAAATGTGACTGCTATATCTTTTACACAACGCATGCGCATGAATTCTATACGATACTTTCCAGGTCCATGTATTTCATGGGAGTTAGCAGTCAAGTAAGTATATAATATAGATGTAGACTTGTGGACTCACACAGATGAGGTGTGCGCTCACCAACTGCATGTCGCAACTTTTCTTCTAGCCCTTTCACTTACTTTTTATTTTAAAGACGTCTCTAAGATGTCTTTTAGACACGTATGTCTAAATGTTTTTATGACATTTTTTAGACATGCGTGTTGTCTGGGAAGTTTGTCGAATTCAGCCGTGATTTCCCCTCCTGCGTCATCCTACCCCCCTCTTGTCCTCTTACTTTTCCTTATAACTTAATCGGCGGTCTCGTATAATTTTTCAGATATAGTTACATAAATATACGGAATTTATGCATAAAAGGGGCTTCCTTTCCGAGCTTTGCTTTATTTTTAAATATGTTGTTGGGGGAGTCTTCTCGAGTCATTTTATATATATATATATATATATATAAGAGTCGGACTCAAATAGTTTCGGAGATACAGGCTGAAAAAGGATAAAAATAATAAATACGAAAATAAACGTTTGATGATGATTTATTCAACACTATCATTAGGAATCTGAAAGATTTCAGCCATTGTATCAAAGAATGCGGTAATCTGAGTGACAAAGTTATATTTGACAATGCATGAAAGAAGAAAAGTTATTTAAAGCAGCGAATCGTTTGTATATTGAACAGTCTTTTTATTAAACCACAGAATGTGCTGTACAGATATTAATTGTAAGCGTCGAAGTTAACGAAACAGAAATAATTTGTTAAAGCAGAGAATAGTTGGTATATAAAAAGTACATATAAATATGTACATATAAATATGTACTTTTTATATACCAACCGTTCTCTGCTTTAACAAATTATTTGTTAAATTTGGTAATTATTTAACAAATAATTTGTTAAAGCAGAGAATGGTTCGTATATGAAAAGCTACATATTTATATGTACATATTTATATGTACTTTTTATATACCAACTATTCTCTGTTTTAACAAATTATTTAATGCATATCGCTTGACTTTCGATGATGAATATGTCGCAGCCACATGATGTACACACACACACACACGCGGGGGGGTGCAAGGGGGGCCTTTGGCCCCTTCTCCCACAACCGCTCCGCCGGTAAACAGGGTGGACCACGCTTTACAACTTAGCATGTACTTTGTAAGTTGTAAAGCGAGGTCCACCAAATTATTTAACAAATTATTTGTTAAATAATTTGTTAAAGCAGAGAACAGTTGGTATATAAAAAGTACATATTTATATGTACATATTTATATCGAAGTTAACGAAACAGAAATAATTTGTTAAAGCAGAGAATAGTTGGTATATAAAAAGTACATATTTATATGTACATATTTATATGTACATATTTATATGTACTTTTTATATAACAACTATTCTCTGCTTTAACAAATTATTTCTGTTTTGTTAACTTAGACGCTTAATATCTGTACAGCACATTCTCTGCTTTAATAAAAAGACTGTTCAATATACAAACGTTTCGCTGCTTTAAATAACTTTTCTTCGTTCATGCATCGTCAAATATAACTTTTAGGCCCCTCCTTGCACCCCTCCGCGTGTGTGTGTGTGTGTATACACCATGTGGCTGCGACATATTCATCATCGAAAGTCAAGCGATATGCATTATAAGTATATTTATATAAGTATATCTGAAAAACTATACGAGACCGCCGATTAAGTTACAAGGAAAAGTTACTCAGAATCATGTCCCTGACAACATATGCCAAGGTCAAAGTCATTCGAGCTGTGTAAGTTTTTATAAATAATTACCATAAAGTTAAATGTATCATAAATTAACGAGGTGGTTCTGTATTAATAATGACGTTCATCCTTTTATGAAATAAAATAGTATGTAAAGTGGCTTAATTGATAATAAATTTTCGAGAAGAGCATGTTAGTTTAATACGATTAAAGCGTATTTAACAGTGCTATATTTGTTAAAGTAATGGTATAGCGCGGAACTTATTAAAGTAACGACTAACTCATGAAGCATTATAACCGCAATCAATGTTAAGACAATATTAATTAAATTGCTCGAGCAACAGGACTAATTCTGGGAGATTATGGTAAATGACGGTGAAATGCGTCTTGCAAAGGAAAGGATATCTTTATGAAAGATCACACGGTATAAGTTGTCGAAGCGTGGCTTTCTCAACGGATTAGTGGCAGATAATTTTGGAACAATCGCGTGAACGTGGCACACAATTTACTAATTGCCGATGTGGAGAACGATTATTACGCGCCGCGCCGCGGAGGAGCCGTTGGCGGAGTAATCCGAGGCGTGAGGAATCCGAGAGGGTACAGTTAGGTATCTCACACAAGGAGGCTCCTCTCACGTGCCAAGGGCCAATTCCCCAGGTCGCGCGTCGCACACCCAACACGCGATTTGATCCGTTTCTTTTTGAGGTAGGTTATTACCGTTTTCTTTGGAAGCTAAAGTCTTCGGAGTCTCTCAGGCTCGCCCATTTCGTTCAATCTAAATGGAATGTGCGGCTGGCCATTAAATCATTTTCAAAAAATATGTATGTAGGTACTTGCGAAACACGCCGCGGGTTAATAACCGGAACAAACTGTGCAGGCCGTTAAAAATATTAAACCACGTATATATATATATGTATAGGTATAGATAGATAGATATAGAGATAGTATCCCTTAAAATTAAAGCACAATCTCTTTTTTTTCAAGGTTTGATACCTATCGAGATTAATTTACAACAGTTTCACGACTAACACTTTGCATGACGTGAAATGATAAGAATAGCATTATAGCAGTTATTAAAACGTGCTAAAATTTAAAAAGCTTAGATTACAGTTTTATGGTTTTCATGTCAGTTTGATTACTTACAGGATGTTCCAAGTTTGCTTTTTATCGAATTAAAATGCTAGACAAATTTACGTAGATATGGATAGCAAGAATCGTTCCTCGATTTTCTCACTTTTTATCCAGTTTTATCGAGACATACTCATCCGATCGCAGAAAAGCTCTTACATTTCTCTTTAATGTACGAGCGCATGTCTCACCGCATGCATTAAGGAGGCTTTAAGGCTGAGGTGGGCAGTGAGGGGGTAGCGCTGTTACACAATGGAAATATGGAGTGCTGCCAATCTAAAATAATTATATAAAACAATTATTTAAAACAATGATAATCTAAAATTTTGAAAAAATATGGACTTAAATGCATTTAAAATCCAAAGAATATTAATGTTTATTTATGTAAAAGTCTGACATATAAATTTATATTTTTTAAAACAAATTTTATTTTTACTACAAATAATGACTTGGCAACGGTGTAGAAATGAAAAACTGAAGTTGGTAGTACTACAATTGATTGACAGAAGAAACCTTCGATTACATTTTTGGTTACATGTCATGCTACATTTTATGTCAGAATCTTCCCGTGTTTTTTAACAGCGTTGTCAAGTTTTCTCCATCACACAGCTCTGATAACAGAAATATTATATCTTGACTTATATTTTTTAGTATTGCAAATAAACTATGTGGTGAAATGGCTCAAACTTTAGTACGTACTTTCAATCAAGAGACACGGTAGTGTCTCGCTCCAAGGGTAATTATTCAGTTTAGCGTCCTCACCTCCGATTTCGATGAAATTAGGCTTAATCGATTCGTTTTTGCTTAAAACGAAAGAATCTGGCAGAAAAAATTGTCGCTCTGCCCTGCGAAGCGAGATATTAACTGTTAAAGTTGACGACTATCAGGGTTGTAAAACCTGTCACACCGACGAGATATAGCGACTATTAACCATGCCCCGCGGCCACTTGCGCATGCTCTGTTAGCTCTGTGGCCACATGCGCATGCTCCGTGGCCGCACGCGCATGCAAAAGTTCGCGAATTTAAAATCTATGTATACTTATAATGCATATCACTTGACTTTCGATGATGAATATGTCGCAGGCACATGGTGTACACACACACACACACACGCGGGGGGGGGGGTGCAAGGGTGGGCCTTCTGCCCCCCCCTCCCGCCCCCCTCCCGCCGACAGGCAGGGTGGACCTAGCTTTACAATTTAGCATAGGTTAGTGACGCGCTTTACAAGTATGCGCTTTGTAAGTTGAAGCACATACAAAGAACATACTTGTAAAGCGCGTCACTAACCTATATGCTAAGTTGTAAAGCGAGGTCCACCTTGCCTATCGGCGGAGGGGGTGCGGGAGGAGGGGCCGAAAGCCCGCCCTTGCACCCCCCTTGTGTGTGTGTGTACACTATGTGACTGCGTATATTCATCATCGAAAGTCAAGCGATATCAACATTCGAATTACGTTACTTTTCTTACTTACCAATCAGACAGGTGTCACGTGACCTATTCTATCCTTTTCTGTGCGCCTACGGAACATGCGTTTGTTGCTGCGGGGAGCGCGGGGCATGGTCACAGTCGCTATATCTCGTCGGTATGACAGGAATCATAATCTGAGAGTCGTCAACTTTAACGCTAAATATCTCGCTTTGCGGGGCAAAGCGACGCTTTTTTCTGCCAGATTCTTTCGCTTTATGCAAAAACGAATCGATTAAGCCTAATTTCATCGAAATCGGAGGTGAGGACGCTAAATTGAATAATTACCTCAGATATAGTATACTTCACATATTACACATAAATTCATTTGCGTCTTAATATTTTAAATATATGTTTTTATTGAAAATAGATATGGAGACTCAAGTTTCTCATAAGGGTCCCTTATAAAATGTGGAATTTTGATATTAATTTACGCAAAAATGGATTGGTGAAAAAATCTGAAAAAATTCACATGCAACCGTTATTTGTAAAGAAACTTTTATTATAAATTTTATGCCATTCTTATCATTTTGCATTATCCTTAAAGACTCCTTAAACGATATATTACTTTACGCGTTTTATCGGTAGATATTTAAGTCAACCGACATACTCTTGATATATGCGATTCGTCACATTTCCCATTGCGTCCTCTCAGCTACGCTTATCCACGCGCGTTATCTTTAACGATTTCACGCACGTCAGCCTGCGCGTTTCCTAATGGCTTATCCGCGTCGCGAGATGTAGACTTACGCGTGCTTAACAGCTCTTATACAACGTGTATATGTACTATATGTATTACGCCGAACCTCAGGCTTCCGCCGCTATCGTTCACCTCGTGCGTAAAATATCGAGCAAGACCTACTGTAAATCGCGCAAGAAATCGGTAATGGATTATGTATCGCAGCGATTTGCTAATTTCACGAGAAATCGATAACCGCGATAATCAAGGTGATCGCTGTCTAACGGTCGTCCTTGCTTAAGCTTTCGCGGATACAATTTTTCTCGGTAATAACACATTTTTGTCATTTCTTAAGTATATCATCTATTTTCTGAAGAAAAACTGCGATTTGCGTCGCGTTATCATAAGGTAAAATATTTAGTAAAATTTGGTTTGTCAGATTAGTTAAGAACTTGGAAAGATAAAACAATGCAATGCTTTTTAAATTAACTTCAATTCCTTAATTTTTTAAAGAACTATCTTATTTTTTAAATAAATGTTCTCTCTTTCAATAATATCACTGATACATCCCAGACAGGATTATGTTTAAAATCGGGACATAAAACGTCTTAAAGGCATCTTTAAAACGTCTTATGTCCCGATTTTGGACATGCGTGCTGTCTGGGATTATTTTGAAAATTGCTAGGTATATAAAAGAGGTTTCTCCAACAAATTTTATTCAAAG
The DNA here is from genome assembly GCA_035220615.1 of Leptothorax acervorum. Taxonomy (NCBI): domain Eukaryota; kingdom Metazoa; phylum Arthropoda; class Insecta; order Hymenoptera; family Formicidae; genus Leptothorax; species Leptothorax acervorum. Next base: position 81,054 of record JASTWQ010000241.1, on the reverse strand, counting down.
AGGTCTGCGTAATGCGTGGCATGTTTACTCGCTCTTACCAAAATCGATAGACTGCAAGTAGCATCCGTCTCGCACGCTTCTCCTGATAGTTCCGACGTGCATGTTCGAGTCATCTACAATGCCTGCTCGTTGAATCGCCCGAGGCGAACGGCGTGTGATTGCCATGCGTGTCGGGGCGATGAGCACGAGAGCCACAAAATTACGCGGAGGGATTCCTCCTGTCGGGCCCGTGAGAATTACCATTTCTCGGCTCCGAGGTAAGGAATTCTCACGAGTCGCACATTGCACGTGTGCGCACTCGAGCTTGTGTGATTCTCGCAAACTGTAACGCAAACGCGTTGACTTTGCGGGCGATCAACACCGTTACGACGAGGGGATCAAAGCAAATGTAACTTACAATAGTTTAAATATTGATGCTGTGAACAAGTGAACAAACCTTTTCCGTTGCATTCAAGAACTGCATGATTAATGAGAGATATATCATTTACACTGCAGTATCAAAAATTATAAAAATATATAATGTCAGAGATTTTGAAGTATAAGTATCCCAGACACCTTTAAGACATCTTTAAGACGTTTTATGTCCCGATTTTGGATATGGTGCTGTTTGAGATGTGTTTTAGAAGATGAAGTTTAGAGACAAAGATATAAGAAGATTCAAAAAATTCTTTGCAGCACCGTTGCATTAAAACTAATAATATTATATTCCCAAAGAAATTTCCATTTTTCCTTATAATATAATTATTATTTTTGTTTGTAATACTGCGCTCTCTATTTTTTTTGACACGCGCGCGTGTTATCATATGTATATTAAGTATTCTCGAGAGCAATGCAATATTAGTGCGAGCTACTGCATTATGTGTTGTACTTGAGCACGCATGTTAACCAGATTTGGTCAGCGTTAACACGTGCACTGTGAATTATGTTTGCAGTAATGAAATTGGTTTTAATTGCATAAATAATTTAATACAATTTAATCTCGATCGAGAGATCTAAAAAGTTATTTTTAGTACCTATATCTCGATCATTTTACATTGGTATATATATCGTACGATATACGAGTATATACCAACACGTGTTTAATTAAATAAACACTATAGTTAAGGCATAAATGCTTGTGCAATCATATATGCGTTTCTATGTCACGCGGAACGTTACACACGAAAACACACAGTATGAGTAAACTTCTGGATTATCCACGTCATCTATGTAAATGTCGGTCACCAGCGCGGAAACACACGCGACGGAAATTAATAGCATCGACCGAAGCTCGTCTGATTGCAATTTCGAAATTGGGACACTCGAAATCGGACGAAGCGTTGGCTCTAATACGAGTCTGTCGTCGCGAAACGACAGGGCGTAGTGGGAAACAATATGCGATTAAGCATGTTTGTCCTCCTGATTTTCAGATCTATCCCTCGTTTGCGAATAATGTCAGCTTTTAAGACCACTAATTGATTGTTAAGCTCTTGAAGCTTAATTAATTCTGCATTTGATCCGTGCACTTCAAATCTTCCAAAGAATAGAGAGATTGTACGTAATTCGCATAGAACTTAATTATACAGATGATAAAGAAAACGGAATAATCAAGTCACTCTGATTTTCAAACACAATAATTATGGAACTAAACTACTTGTTAGTCCAAGTAGTTGGGGGAGCTTGGAATTCACAATATAGGTATGTACATAGCTATAAATAACGTATAGAGAACGACTAATGGATTGCACGATTGATATTTGACAACGGATACTTACGCTTTTAATTCAGTATTCAGCATTATTGACATTACAATTAATCGCTAATGAGAGTGATTGTTTTGCCAGGCTGTGATTATTGATGAATCACGGTATATAGTGCCTAGTCATTAAATTCTCTCCCGAGTCACTTCTAATTGTTTCTTCTTTAAGGGCTCGATTAATCTCTTGAGTGAAAGAAAAAATATTTAATACAAAGATCGTGTTATCGTATCGCATGACGTCAAAGATATCTCTATTATACATATGTCTGATACAATCGCGATAAGGGATATTTCGACGAGACTGGAATGTTTCACGAGGAATCGTAAGTTTTTTCCCTAATCCGCATAAATAATTCCTTGTAAATAGTTAAATACCTAATTCCTTGTAAATTTTCTATATATTATATTATAAATTAACATCTACAGTATATATATATTAATGTCATTTGTATTTTAGTTGAAATGCAGCCTTCGCGGAGAATGTGCAAGTTTCTACTTGCTCACTTAAAAACTATGAGGAAGCAATGTGCAAGTTTCAGTAGGAGGGAGTCACCGGTTCTGGATAACTTGTAGGCGAGGGGGGAGCGGGGCGAGGGGTTTCGGCGGCGCGCGGTACTCCATGCCCGGTGGGCGCGGGGTCCGCGGGGCAAGGGAGGGGAGCATGCACTTAGGGCGCGGGGGTCCGCGAGGCAAGGGAGGGGAGCATGCACTTATGGCGAGGGGGTCCGCGGGGTAAGGGGAGGGTGGTGGCCTACAGCGTGGGTCCGCGGGGTAAGGGGAGGGTGGCGGCCTACAGCATGGGTCCGGGGAGGAAGGGGGAGGGGTCTTAGGCGCGCGCTCGTCGGGGGGTATGTTTCTAAATGCTGTGTCTTGCCCTGCATAAGCGATCATTGATATAATTTACGATCAATTATAGTGACGTTAATGTCCTCTTCACTTTTCTAGAAAGAGATGTTTATCCTAGATTATGTTTCTTTCAAGTATGCACGTGCCGTCTGCATCTTTTTGCTCGAAAGAGCCCTTTGTCAGGCCATGCCTTTGCGACTATAAAAAAATAGCGCGAGCGCCGGTGACAGGCTGCTATAATTTTACGATTAATTATCGCGACGCCGATGTCCTCTTCATTTTTCTAGAAGAAGAAGACGTTTTATCGACGAGCATGTCATCATTCGACACGGACATTTCGTGACCCCATTCGGCTAAAATTTTGCGAGCGCATACTAGTTTTAACCGTCGCGTTTTTCTTCATTTTTTCTAGAAAGGGTCGTTTTTTTTGGAGTCATGTATTGTGCAGGATCCTTCGACCTATTATTTACTCACTAAAGATAGTATGTCTCTACTGGATGGAAATTGATCCACCGACCTAAATCTTTATTTTAACTCCTATGATTGTCTTCCACATGCGAATGGAATAAGATCTCAAATGCTAAATAAATAGTAAATGTCGTAAATGTCAAAACGCATTGTGTTCCCTACTCCAAAAATTTTTCTTGGCTGCCATGACTGTCTTCTTCATAGTGTCCAAGCCACCGAATTCGCAGAGTCTTCTCAGCTTTTACACGGTGCAGTTTAAATTAAAAGTAGTTCTGTAAAAATTAAAAAAAGTGAAAGCTATAAAAGTTACAAAAGTTGCAAAATAATGGAAGGACAACATTACGTAGAAGAGTACATACAAATTCGATACCCAGTCAGAGGAGTAAGTATATTAAATACAACGTTATTTAATATTAAATAATATTTCCTAAAAATGTAAACTAAAAAATATTTTCTTAAATTAACGATTGTTTTAATTTTTTACAGTGGATATGGGTTGGAAACGTGCCTCAACAGGAGGTATGGATAAGGAATATGGTGAGAGTGCGGATTCCTCGCGAGCAAGTGTGTATAAAAATGGCATTTTTCATATATTTATATGAAAACAGCTTTTTAAATTTTGTATTTCTTTGTTTTCAGCCCCAGGAAGTATGGATAAATAATATGGTGAGAGTGCGGATTCCTCGCGGGCAAGTGTGTATAAAGAAAAATGACATTTTCATATATTTATATGAAATCTTTTTAAATTTTATATTTTTTTTTGTTTTCAGCCCCAAATACTCCGCGAGGATATAGAAATCCCGGGGTATACTAGCCTTGAGCGGCAGCGGTGGGTCCGCTATTTTAGAAACATCGACCAAACGAGAAACGAAGAGATGTGGGATTGCAGTGGCAATGTTGACATCTTCGATCTGAGAAAATTATTTGGTGAAGAAGAGCTGATAGACGACGAGCAAGAAATATGGGGATAAAAATTAAATATAATTCTCGACAAAAATGTAATTTTTTGAATAAATGTTTTATATATGTAGGTATAAACTAGTGTTCTTTCGTCTATCTTCTATTTACCGCCCTCTCTCTCGCTCACCTTCCTGCCTATGTCACCGTTCGCGTTCTCTTTCTCCCGCTTGCGTGAGTGCGTCTCCCTTTGGTTCAACAAAGGGTATACGGCCCGACCGTAACAGTAACCATCTCTCTCTCCCTCTCTCACTCCCTTTTAAAAAGAAAAGAAAGAGAACGCGTAGCTCCCGAGCTACAAGAAATCTCAGAGCACAAATATTAAATATATAAAGAAACATTAATAACAGAAAAAAGAAACAATATTTTATTAAATTTTTTAAATTTATAATAAATGGTATATAATCATGATTTAAATAGGAATAGAGGAGAAGGAGGTGGAAGGAAAATTAAATAAGTAAAAAATAATTTAGATATATGTTATACATTTATTCATGTTAACCTACTACATCAAAAGATTTCTCTCTCGATGCATAATACATAATGTCATCCATAGCATACGCTATTAGTTCGCAATCTACCATTGACGTTTGATCGTAATAGCTGCGCAAGAAACTAAAGGCGTCGCATTTTTCGGCAATACGATTTCTTCGTAGAATACTTGCAAAATCGGTAAACTTCTTATCTACATCTCTCGCAAGCTGATATAGCTCGCGGAAGACATGCTCGACGCAGTGTTCGAGCGTGAGTAAAAAGAGAATAGTTGCAGGTTTCATGTACAAATAATTATTGCGCGATGACAATTTTACAAGTTTATCGTCACGCATTTGTACAACTTCGAGTATTAGATCTTGAATAGTCAGCGACTGACCGACAGTTGACTGCACGAGTTGCTCGACATCCATGCGTCTATCGATGAGCACCGTCCACGTTCCATGATGAATCGCGATTTTAAATCCTCGGTTGTCGCCAAGGACCAATTCCACAAAAGAACCGTGTGGAGGTCTCACGCTGATCCCAATGTCCAAATATTTGTGAGCTGTAGGTGTCAATGCAAATCGTCTGCTCAAGATACGAGGCGTATAACGAGGTTTCGATTTATCGAAGAAACTGTAGAAAAAATAAAATAGATAAATGATTTATGGAAAAATAGGTTTTGGAAAAATATATGCAAAGTAATACTTACGTATTAGACTGGTTCGATGGAGTTTCACAAGAAATCGGCACGTAATAATTCATTCTTGTGCTGCTTCCCGCAGAGGAGTACATCGCTGTTGGTTACAAGATTCGAACTGCTTCCACACGGGTGACTGATGCAAGACTGAACATATCTGAACATGTAACGATCGCGTACGACTCTTTGTATCAAAATTATAAGGGAAGGGAAGGGATTATTCCCCTTCCTTTGGCATTTCAAGCACCAATGTCAGCGCTGCTTAAGTAGAAGTTATTTAAAAAATTATAAGGGAAGGGGATGGGAAGGGGATTATTCCCCTTTCTTCAGCATTTCAAGCACCAATGTCAGCGCTGCTTACGTAGAAGTTATTAAAAAAATTCTAAGAAATGGAAGGGAAGGGATTATTCCCCTTCCTTCAGCATTTCAAGCGCCAATGTCAGCGCTGCTTACGTAGAAGTTATTAAAAAAATTCTAAGAAATGGAAAAAAGTAAACGTTATAAGAAACGCAAAGAAAGCCAACGGATCTTTCAAACATCTGTTAACCACTAACAACTAATGGGGAAGGGGAAAAGGACATAAAACATTGTAAAATTCATATAATTTATTTTTTTTAAATTTCAATTCTTTCTGGCGTGACCACCAGTTAAATAATTTTTAATACATTTTGTAATGCGCAATTCTTAACATGTTTTCCACATTGCATAGTATTGACAACATCTAGATTATTTAAAGATTCAGTATCTTCGTAATCCGCATCCAGAGTCTCGACGACTAGGTTTTCTCTCGGATAATTCTCAAGCAGATTTACCAGCCATTCTCATTTTTGACATCCCTTGACGTACACGAGAGTCGACATCTTGTCATCCTCTTCTGTACCAAGCACGACCGATATAATTAGGCGTTTAGCCATGCTGTACGGCACGTTTCCATCTTGCCATCGTAATCCATGGTCAATGGCACGATACCCTTATCTAGGACAATGTCGCGATGATTTCATCAAAACAGGTGCAAAATTGTAAATTTCACATTTTTTCGTATAGCGCCGATGCACGGCTGCTTCGGTTATACAGAGTAAATCCGCATCTTACCTATGTCTCCTGTTCGCATCTTCTCCCTCACTTGCCTATCTCTCAGGTGTTCTCTTCGCATTCCTCTTCGCATTCGCATATCTCTTCTTGTTCTCTCCCTCGGTATTTTTTTAATATTTTAATAATTTAATTTAATAATTATTGACTTCAATTCTTTTAAATGTATATATCTTACTTATTACAATTAATCTATACCTTACTAATTATTATCATTAAAAAATATAATATACAAATGGTAATAATGTTATTAAAATATTTAAATATAATTTTAATTTAATAATTATTTACATTCTTTGATGCATATTATACTTATTACACTTAATCTACATCCTACCAATTATTATTTTTAATAATTGTATTAAATTATTTTGCTAATAATAATAAATCTTACTACTAGGGAAGAAAAGCAGGAAAACAAATACATTAATAGAGTTAAGTACATTTTTTTAAAAATTTGTTCTCATATATTTTACGTATAAGAAACAAATTTGAAATAAAAACAATTTTTAAATTGTATTTTTTATTAATTTTTACTACACTTTGGGTTCAAACATGCATTCCAAATAATATTTGTAAATTGAAGATATCGTCCTCACCGCTCTGCCCCCATATTAGCTCGTTAGCCTCGCGATTAATTAATCTGAAGTAGCGGGTCCATCTTCGTTCTTCATATTTCATACATCCGCGGATTCTTGCGTCTCTGACGTCCTCTATCGCTCTTATTGCGGTATGTCTCCTATTTGTGTTCTTTCTCTCGCTCGCGTACTCTCTCCCGTGTTCTCTCTCGCTCTCGCTCGCGTATTCCTCCTCACTCGCCTATCTCTCGGGTGTTGTCTTCGCATTCGCCTTCTCCATCATTCGCCTATCTATTTGTGTTCTCTCACTCTCATCGCGGTATTTAATTATATTAATATTGTAGTAATTTTAATTTATAATAAATAATTCATTACTAGGGAAGGAAGCGGAAAAAAAGAATAATAAATACATTTTAAAAATAAAGGACATTTTTAAATAAATTTATTTTTTATATTTTTTTACAAGAAAACTCTCTCGGAAGCAAACAAATTACTTCCGAGTAAAAGATATTATTCCTAATATTATCCATAAATTTCCAAGAAAAAATGAAATAACAAAACTTAAGAAACAATTTAAAAATAACTTAATTATTTTATTCTTAACTAATTAACAAATTTCTAATTTCTTCTGTTTTCTACATTTATGTTAAATATAATTCTTTCTTTCACAATTTCTAACAATCTCTCGAATCTTTCGAACAATTCCTCATAATCTAAATATCGTTCTACACATTCTCGACACTTATGTGCAGGCCTTACACACATTAGCACCTTCTCACAGTTATTGCACCGTCTTCGCGCAAATCCAATGGGCCGCCCTCGAAGCGCGTAGCACTCCTCACATAGTCGCACGCGCGGGGATAGCCATCTCACATGGCTGAACTCGAGTCCGATAATGCATATTTTAACAAATAAATATCTTAACAAATTGTAATATCGGTTGGGGTAGTCCCCGAGGCCGGACCCCGTCCGACAACGTAATCTGCACATCTGCTATTGGTGGCCTCATTTCTATATATTTAAATTTAAAAAACGTTTTATAAACCTACCGTACTGCCCGACGCGCGATAACCCGGTAAGCGGCAGAACAAACTCCTTGCAACATTATACGATATGAAGGGCGTATGATGTACGTATGATGTACGGTCGATAATACATATGGTATCCCGCTCGCCAATAAAAAAGTATCAGGCTTGAAGGACAAAAAAAAACAAAAATCGTGCAATAATGACAGAATTTATAGGGTTTAGAGCAAAGATGTGCGCCCTGCGAGTCGACGGTAAGAAAGACACGAAGAAGGTCAAAGTCGTCAAGAGTAATGTTGTGGCCAGGTCAATAACGTTCGATGATTACACGCGGTGTCTGCACGATAAAATTGAAATGGCGCGACAGCAGTCTCTTATAAGATCAAAGCTGCACAAGGTGTACACCATGACCAAAACGAAGACAATCACTCTAAATCCGTACGACGATGAGCGTAATATTATATTTGATTCTAACGAGACACTGCCATGGGGAACATTACAAAATGTCTTTATAGACAGAGAGAGTCAGACGAGAGGCTGACTGCGTTCGAGAAGGACGTGCAAGCGTTACGGACTGCGATAAACGAGCTTCGGCATTCGATTACCGCTGAGTCAGAAACGACAACGAAACAACAATGGACAAACGGACAAATATCGGCTACGAACGATTAAGGGACGGCAACGAACGACAACGCACGGTCCAGGAACGGCTATCGGAGGGCTGTCGAGCGACTAAAGAACAGCTATCAAACAGCTATCAAGCGGCTAACGAACGGCTCAGGAACAGCTATGAAAAGCTAACAAACAGCTATAAACGGTCAGCGGACGACAAAGAACGGCTATTGAAGGGCAATAAACAGAAATAAACAGTCATCGAACCACTATCAAACAACTATCAAACCACTATCAACCCACCATCGAACCACCATCAAACCACTATCAACCCACCATCGAACCACCATCAAACCACTATCAACCCACCATCGAATTACTATCAACCCACTATCAACCCACTATCAATCCACCATCGAACCACTATCAACCAACTATCAACCCACTATCAACCAACCAACCATCGAACCACTATCAACCAACCATCGAACCACTATCAAACCACTATCAACCCACCATCGAACCACTAACAACCCACTATCAACCCACTATCAACCCACCATCGAACCACTATCAACCAACTATCGACCCACTATCACCAACCATCGAACCACTATCAACCAACTATCAACCCACTATCAACCAACCATCGAACCACTATCAACCAACCATCGAACCACTATCAACCCACCATCGAACCACTATCAACCAACTATCAACCCACTATCAACCCACCATCGAACCACTATTAACCAACCATCGAACCACTATCAACCCACCATCGAACCACCATCAAACCACTATCAACCCACCATCGAACCACTATCAACCCACTATCAACCCACTATCAACCCACCATCGAACCACTATCAACCAACTATCAACCCACTATCAACCAACCATCGAACCACCATCAAACCACTATCAACCCACCATCGAACCACTATCAACCCACTATCAACCCACCATCGAACCACTATCAACCAACTATCGACCCACTATCAACCAACCATCGAACCACTGTCATCCCACCATCGAACGACTAACAAACAGCTATAAACGGCCAGCGGACGACAAAGAACGGCTATTAAACCACAATAATAAGAAATGAACGGCTATTGAATAGTTAAAAGCATAAATTATAATATAATTTCTTTGCATATATCATTACGCGTCGACCGGTCGCACCGTTAAAAACATGACGTCGTTCAAATCCGATGGACGTAAAAATATCGAGAAGCAACGACTCGTCGAGGAACTGCACGCATCGGCGAGAAGAAATTTTCCACGAAGACGTGTCATAGTGCGAGGCTACGACGACCTGTGGCAGGCTGACATCGTCGAAACCTCGCACTATGACACGTCTTCGTGGAAAATTTCTTCTCGCCGATGCGTGCAGTTCCTCGACGAGTCGTTGCTTCTCGATATTTTTACGTCCATCGGATTTGAACGACGTCATGTTTTTAACGGTGCGACTGGTCGACGCGTAATAATATATGCAAAGAAATTATATTATAATTTATGCTTTTAACTATTCAATAGCCGTTCATTTCTTATTATTGTGGTTTAATAGCCGTTCTTTGTCGTCCGCTGGCCGTTTATAGCTGTTTGTTAGTCGTTCGATGGTGGGATGACAGTGGTTCGATGGTTGGTTGATAGTGGGTCGATAGTTGGTTGATAGTGGTTCGATGGTGGGTTGATAGTGGGTTGATAGTGGTTCGATGGTGGGTTGATAGTGGTTTGATGGTGGTTCGATGGTTGGTTGATAGTGGGTTGATAGTTGGTTGATAGTGGTTCGATGGTGGGTTGATAGTGGGTTGATAGTGGGTTGATAGTGGTTCGATGGTGGGTTGATAGTGGTTTGATGGTGGTTCGATGGTGGGTTGATAGTGGTTCGATGGTTGGTTGATAGTGGTTCGATGGTTGGTTGATAGTGGGTTGATAGTTGGTTGATAGTGGGTTGATAGTTGGTTGATAGTGGTTCGATGGTGGGTTGATAGTGGTTCGATGGTTGGTTGATAGTGGTTCGATGGTTGGTTGATAGTGGGTTGATAGTTGGTTGATAGTGGTTCGATGGTTGGTTGATAGTGGGTCGATAGTTGGTTGATAGTGGTTCGATGGTGGGTTGATAGTGGGTTGATAGTGGGTTGTTAGTGGTTCGATGGTGGGTTGATAGTGGTTTGATGGTGGTTCGATGGTGGGTTGATAGTGGTTCGATGGTTGGTTGATAGTGGTTCGATGGTTGGTTGGTTGATAGTGGGTTGATAGTTGGTTGATAGTGGTTCGATGGTGGATTGATAGTGGGTTGATAGTGGGTTGATAGTAATTCGATGGTGGGTTGATAGTGGTTTGATGGTGGTTCGATGGTGGGTTGATAGTGGTTTGATAGTTGTTTGATAGTGGTTCGATGACTGTTTATTTCTGTTTATTGCCCTTCAATAGCCGTTCTTTGTCGTCCGCTGACCGTTTATAGCTGTTTGTTAGCTTTTCATAGCTGTTCCTGAGCCGTTCGTTAGCCGCTTGATAGCTGTTTGATAGCTGTTCTTTAGTCGCTCGACAGCCCTCCGATAGCCGTTCCTGGACCGTGCGTTGTCGTTCGTTGCCGTCCCTTAATCGTTCGTAGCCGATATTTGTCCGTTTGTCCATTGTTGTTTCGTTGTCGTTTCTGACTCAGCGGTAATCGAATGCCGAAGCTCGTTTATCGCAGTCCGTAACGCTTGCACGTCCTTCTCGAACGCAGTCAGCCTCTCGTCTGACTCTCTCTGTCTATAAAGGCATTTTGTAATGTTCCCCATGGCAGTGTCTCGTTAGAATCAAATATAATATTACGCTCATCGTCGTACGGATTTAGAGTGATTGTCTTCGTTTTGGTCATGGTGTACACCTTGTGCAGCTTTGATCTTATAAGAGACTGCTGTCGCGCCATTTCAATTTTATCGTGCAGACACCGCGTGTAATCATCGAACGTTATTGACCTGGCCACAACATTACTCTTGACGACTTTGACCTTCTTCGTGTCTTTCTTACCGTCGACTCGCAGGGCGCACATCTTTGCTCTTAAACCCTATAAATTCTGTCATTATTGCACGATTTTTGTTTTTTTTTGTCCTTCAAGCCTGATACTTTTTTATTGGCGAGCGGGATACCATATGTATTATCGACCGTACATCATACGTACATCATACGCCCTTCATATCGTATAATGTTGCAAGGAGTTTGTTCTGCCGCTTACCGGGTTATCGCGCGTCGGGCAGTACGGTAGGTTTATAAAACGTTTTTTAAATTTAAATATATAGAAATGAGGCCACCAATAGCAGATGTGCAGATTACGTTGTCGGACGGGGTCCGGCCTCGGGGACTACCCCAACCGATATTACAATTTGTTAAGATATTTATTTGTTAAAATATGCATTATCGGACTCGAGTTCAGCCATGTGAGATGGCTATCCCCGCGCGTGCGACTATGTGAGGAGTGCTACGCGCTTCGAGGGCGGCCCATTGGATTTGCGCGAAGACGGTGCAATAACTGTGAGAAGGTGCTAATGTGTGTAAGGCCTGCACATAAGTGTCGAGAATGTGTAGAACGATATTTAGATTATGAGGAATTGTTCGAAAGATTCGAGAGATTGTTAGAAAATTGTGAAAGAAAGAATTATATTTAACATAAATGTAGAAAACAGAAGAAATTAGAAATTTGTTAATTAGTTAAGAATAAAATAATTAAGTTATTTTTAAATTGTTTCTTAAGTTTTGTTATTTCATTTTTTCTTGGAAATTTATGGATAATATTAGGAATAATATCTTTACTCGGAAGTAATTTGTTTGCTTCCGAGAGAGTTCTCTTGTAAAAAAATATAAAAAATAAATTTATTTAAAAATGTCCTTTATTTTTTAAAATGTATTTATTATTCTTTTTTTCCGCTTCCTTCCCTAGTAATGAATTATTTATTATAAATTAAAATTACTACAATATTAATATAATTAAATACCGCGATGAGAGTGAGAGAACACAAATAGATAGGCGAATGATGGAGAAGGCGAATGCGAAGACAACACCCGAGAGATAGGCGAGTGAGGAGGAATACGCGAGCGAGAGCGAGAGAGAACACGGGAGAGAGTACGCGAGCGAGAGAAAGAACACAAATAGGAGACATACCGCAATAAGAGCGATAGAGGACGTCAGAGACGCAAGAATCCGCGGATGTATGAAATATGAAGAACGAAGATGGACCCGCTACTTCAGATTAATTAATCGCGAGGCTAACGAGCTAATATGGGGGCAGAGCGGTGAGGACGATATCTTCAATTTACAAATATTATTTGGAATGCATGTTTGAACCCAAAGTGTAGTAAAAATTAATAAAAAATACAATTAAAAATTGTTTTTATTTCAAATTTGTTTCTTATACGTAAAATATATGAGAACAAATTTTAAAAAAATGTACTTAACTCTATTAATGTATTTGTTTTCCTGCTTTTCTTCCCTAGTAGTAAGATTTATTATTATTAGCAAAATAATTTAATACAATTATTAAAAATAATAATTGGTAGGATGTAGATTAAGTGTAATAAGTATAATATGCATCAAAGAATGTAAATAATTATTAAATTAAAATTATATTTAAATATTTTAATAACATTATTACCATTTGTATATTATATTTTTAATGATAATAATTAGTAAGGTATAGATTAATTGTAATAAGTAAGATATATACATTTAAAAGAATTGAAGTCAATAATTATTAAATTAAATTATTAAAATATTAAAAAAATACCGAGGAGAGAACAAGAAGAGATATGCGAATGCGAAGAGGAATGCGAAGAGAACACCTGAGAGATAGGCAAGTGAGGGAGAAGATGCGAACAGGAGACATAGGTAAGATGCGGATTTACTCTGTATAACCGAAGCAGCCGTGCATCGGCGCTATACGAAAAAATGTGAAATTTACAATTTTGCACCTGTTTTGATGAAATCATCGCGACATTGTCCTAGATAAGGGTATCGTGCCATTGACCATGGATTACGATGGCAAGATGGAAACGTGCCGTACAGCATGGCTAAACGCCTAATTATATCGGTCGTGCTTGGTACAGAAGAGGATGACAAGATGTCGACTCTCGTGTACGTCAAGGGATGTCAAAAATGAGAATGGCTGGTAAATCTGCTTGAGAATTATCCGAGAGAAAACCTAGTCGTCGAGACTCTGGATGCGGATTACGAAGATACTGAATCTTTAAATAATCTAGATGTTGTCAATACTATGCAATGTGGAAAACATGTTAAGAATTGCGCATTACAAAATGTATTAAAAATTATTTAACTGGTGGTCACGCCAGAAAGAATTGAAATTTAAAAAAAAATAAATTATATGAATTTTACAATGTTTTATGTCCTTTTCCCCTTCCCCATTAGTTGTTAGTGGTTAACAGATGTTTGAAAGATCCGTTGGCTTTCTTTGCGTTTCTTATAACGTTTACTTTTTTCCATTTCTTAGAATTTTTTTAATAACTTCTACGTAAGCAGCGCTGACATTGGCGCTTGAAATGCTGAAGGAAGGGGAATAATCCCTTCCCTTCCATTTCTTAGAATTTTTTTAATAACTTCTACGTAAGCAGCGCTGACATTGGTGCTTGAAATGCTGAAGAAAGGGGAATAATCCCCTTCCCATCCCCTTCCCTTATAATTTTTTAAATAACTTCTACTTAAGCAGCGCTGACATTGGTGCTTGAAATGCCAAAGGAAGGGGAATAATCCCTTCCCTTCCCTTATAATTTTGATACAAAGAGTCGTACGCGATCGTTACATGTTCAGATATGTTCAGTCTTGCATCAGTCACCCGTGTGGAAGCAGTTCGAATCTTGTAACCAACAGCGATGTACTCCTCTGCGGGAAGCAGCACAAGAATGAATTATTACGTGCCGATTTCTTGTGAAACTCCATCGAACCAGTCTAATACGTAAGTATTACTTTGCATATATTTTTCCAAAACCTATTTTTCCATAAATCATTTATCTATTTTATTTTTTCTACAGTTTCTTCGATAAATCGAAACCTCGTTATACGCCTCGTATCTTGAGCAGACGATTTGCATTGACACCTACAGCTCACAAATATTTGGACATTGGGATCAGCGTGAGACCTCCACACGGTTCTTTTGTGGAATTGGTCCTTGGCGACAACCGAGGATTTAAAATCGCGATTCATCATGGAACGTGGACGGTGCTCATCGATAGACGCATGGATGTCGAGCAACTCGTGCAGTCAACTGTCGGTCAGTCGCTGACTATTCAAGATCTAATACTCGAAGTTGTACAAATGCGTGACGATAAACTTGTAAAATTGTCATCGCGCAATAATTATTTGTACATGAAACCTGCAACTATTCTCTTTTACTCACGCTCGAACACTGCGTCGAGCATGTCTTCCGCGAGCTATATCAGCTTGCGAGAGATGTAGATAAGAAGTTTACCGATTTTGCAAGTATTCTACGAAGAAATCGTATTGCCGAAAAATGCGACGCCTTTAGTTTCTTGCGCAGCTATTACGATCAAACGTCAATGGTAGATTGCGAACTAATAGCGTATGCTATGGATGACATTATGTATTATGCATCGAGAGAGAAATCTTTTGATGTAGTAGGTTAACATGAATAAATGTATAACATATATCTAAATTATTTTTTACTTATTTAATTTTCCTTCCACCTCCTTCTCCTCTATTCCTATTTAAATCATGAGTATATACCATTTATTATAAATTTAAAAAATTTAATAAAATATTGTTTCTTTTTTCTGTTATTAATGTTTCTTTATATATTTAATATTTGTGCTCTGAGATTTCTTGTAGCTCGGGAGCTACGCGTTCTCTTTCTTTTCTTTTTAAAAGGGAGTGAGAGAGGGAGAGAGAGATGGTTACTGTTACGGTCGGGCCGTATACCCTTTGTTGAACCAAAGGGAGACGCACTCAACGCAAGCGGGAGAAAGAGAACGCGAACGGTGACATAGGCAGGAAGGTGAGCGAGAGAGAGGGCGGTAAATAGAAGATAGACGAAAGAACACTAGTTTATACCTACATATATAAAACATTTATTCAAAAAATTACATTTTTGTCGAGAATTATATTTAATTTTTATCCCCATATTTCTTGCTCGTCGTCTATCAGCTCTTCTTCACCAAATAATTTTCTCAGATCGAAGATGTCACATTGCCACTGCAATCCCACATCTCTTCGTTTCTCGTTTGGTCGATGTTTCTAAAATAGCGGACCCACCGCTGCCGCTCAAGGCTAGTATCCCCCGGGATTTCTATATCCTCGCGGAGTATTTGGGGCTGAAAACAAAAAAAAATATAAAATTTAAAAAGATTTCATATAAATATATGAAAATGTCATTTTTCTTTATACACACTTGCCCGCGAGGAATCCGCACTCTCACCATATTATTTATCCATACTTCCTGGGGCTGAAAACAAAGAAATACAAAATTTAAAAAGCTGTTTTCATATAAATATATGAAAAATGCCATTTTTATACACACTGCTCGCGAGGAATCCGCACTCTCACCATATTCCTTATCCATACCTCCTGTTGAGGCACGTTTCCAACCCATATCCACTGTAAAAATTAAAACAATCGTTAATTTAAGAAAATATTTTTTAGTTTACATTTTTAGGAAATATTATTTAATATTAAATAACGTTGTATTTAATATACTTACTCCTCTGACTGGGTATCGAATTTGTATGTACTCTTCTACGTAATGTTGTCCTTCCATTATTTTGCAACTTTTGTAACTTTTATAGCTTTCACTTTTTTAATTTTTACAGAACTACTTTTAATTTAAACTGCACCGTGTAAAAGCTGAGAAGACTCTGCGAATTCGGTGGCTTGGACACTATGAAGAAGACAGTCATGGCAGCCAAGAAAAATTTTGGAGTAGGGAACACAATGCGTTTTGACATTTACGACATTTACTATTTATTTAGCATTTGAGATCTTATTCCATTCGCATGTGGAAGACAATCATAGGAGTTAAAATAAAGATTTAGGTCGGTGGATCAATTTCCATCCAGTAGAGACATACTATCTTTAGTGAGTAAATAATAGGTCGAAGGATCCTGCACAATACATGACTCCAAAAAAAACGACCCTTTCTAGAAAAAATGAAGAAAAACGCGACGGTTAAAACTAGTATGCGCTCGCAAAATTTTAGCCGAATGGGGGTCACGAAATGTCCGTGTCGAATGATGACATGCTCGTCGATAAAACCGTCTTCTTCTTCTAGAAAAATGAAGAGGACATCGGCGTCGCGATAATTAATCGTAAAATTATAGCAGCCTGTCACCGGCGCTCGCGCTATTTTTTTATAGTCGCAAAGGCATGGCCTGACAAAGGGCTCTTTCGAGCAAAAAGATGCAGACGGCACGTGCATACTTGAAAGAAACATAATCTAGGATAAACATCTCTTTCTAGAAAGTGAAGAGGACATTAACGTCACTATAATTGATCGTAAATTATATCAATGATCGCTTATGCAGGGCAAGACACAGCATTTAGAAACATACCCCCCGACGACGAGCGCGCGCCTAAGACCCCTCCCCCTTCCTCCCCGGACCCATGCTGTAGGCCGCCCACCCTCCCCTTACCCCGCGGACCCACGCTGTAGGCCGCCACCCTCCCCTTACCCCCCGCGGACCCCCTCGCCATAAGTGCATGCTCCCCTCCCTTGCCCCGCGGACCCCCCGCGCCCTAAGTGCATGCTCCCCTCCCTTGCCCCGCGGACCCCGCGCCCACCGGGCATGGAGTACCCCGCGCCGCCGAAACCCCTCGCCCCGCTCCCCCCTCGCCTACAAGTTATCCAGAACCGGTGACTCCCTCCTACTAGTTTCTACTTGCACACTTATTTTTATCGTAATTATGATATATCTCGTATAGACATAATATGTATTATTTAACAGAATTCGTTAATTTGATAATTAAACGAAATTCCATTCCGTGTTTTCAACATTTTATTTTACAGTAACGCAAATTAAGTCTAATGTAATATTAAATTAAGAAAGGAAAACTCTCCTTAGACTTATAACGGTTTATCACAGTCTATAAATAGTTTTAACTGCTATAACATATGTAAGAGCAGTATTATTTTTTAATACAAATTTAAAAATTACTTGTCCTGTATATGGCTTTTACATTTTAACGCTAAACGTAATCGCCAATTTTAGCTTTATTGGACGAGATTTTCGTATATAAAAATGTTTTAAGCTTGAATATATTTTGCAGTTTATATGCGCAACGTAATCAATAAACTATAAAGCATTGTATATAACATCGTATATTAACGTAAGCATTATATCATTAAGATTAGGAGGAGCATGATAAGACCATTATTAATGAAGCCGTCCAGTATCGGCTTACTGTTCAATCACCGTAAAGGTTCTCCTGTCCTATTAATCTACTAATTTAAATGTAATCGTTATTAGACGCGATCTTTGACAGTGCATGAGCCGCAGATCGATAGTAATTACGATAGAATGTAATTAAAGTATCATCCGGGATAACGGGTAGTCGGAAAATAAATCCAGTATGAAGCGCTCTCGACCTCCTTCCACTCCTTATTCAGCAATAATCTTCGCCGCGGCGCTCAACACGGTGCGTTGCATCCTGGTGCACAACTCAAGGATGCACTCTGTTACGCATATTACGGTTATTTTTATAATAGAAATAACGGAAGTACGAGTACGAACAGCTACTAAACAATAGAAAACGGTACATGTATCTTCATATTCCGTTTACATTTATATTCCTCGCATTTGGTCAGAATTAGTACGTATATTTCCGCATTCGTATAAAATAAAAATTGTTTAATTCTTTTTGTCCGTAACAATGTCTAAAAATTGAAAACTCCTCGGAGATATGTAAAATAAATAGAATAGATCGATAGTTTATTTTGTTGTGTCGATTAATCGATGGCTCAATAATCGAAATCTATTGCGCCTTTCTTTTCTCGTTACTTGATTTTTCTGTTTAAGTTGATTAGCGAACTGGATTAAGCGATATAAGATGATTATAATATCTTTTTTATTTTTATTTTAACTTCTGTAATTGGATTGTCATATCTTTGGCATATAAAAATAAGTATTTAAATGAGAAACTATCATTTTCGTGTTTTGTGTGGTTTATGTATTTTACAGTGTAAAAATGTGTAAACGCTGTGAGAATACCTCGTCGATATAAGTCTACGGTGCAAGAGCGCAAAACTATTAATAGCGTGGGCGATTGCTCCATCGTAAATGCATAATGGAACAACCCATATGGACATGTGCAGCGACCGTGCCGGCTCAACGTTAATCGAAACGATTAAAACCGGTCTCGTATTGCCAAGGGTCATCTTCATGTTCATAGATGTTATAAGGGAACAATTCCCTCGAGTTTTCAAGAGATGAAAAAAATTAATCCCAAACCGACGTTATACTAATTAAATTTTTACGGAATAAATTATCAATAATATTGTACAGAAAATTTTTTTTAATGAAAAACTGTTTGCAGCAATGTAATAGAAAAAAGAGAAATTGGATTTTAATAAATTTTTTAATATTTTAAAACTTAATTAAACCTATATTCTTCTGGTTTCTCCAAAAAAAAAAAAATATACAATTTAAATATGTTAAAATTACCTATATATTTTTATAATAAAATTTATGAGATGATTAAATATAATTTAATAATGCTCTCGTCGTAAAATATATAAAATAACTATATAAAACTTTAATTTGTCTTACAAGAACTGGAGTGTATTTGTGTTCCTTTAAATTTCCGAAAAGAAGAAGAATATACTAGTGAAAAGTAAAGATTATAGAAATTTTTCAAATTATCAGCTTGTCGCAAATGTCAAATATAAAATGTATTGTATAGGTAAAAAAATTTCACAATTTTAATACAGAAAAGTAACTACAGAAAATCAATATTATATTAACGAGAAAGAATTTGTCTGCGTGGCTACGATCGTTTTACTTAATCGAGGGTGATGCGACGTGTATGTTATAGCGAGAGCAGGGAATATTGTGTACCTACCTACCGATTGTGAGCAAGGATGCAATTGTTGTGGAGTGTATGCGCTTCCAGTTTGCAAAAAGATGCGGAAAACGATGCCGCGATGATACTGGATACTACTTCGCAGGTTGCGATTAGCGGGAAACGACTCATGTTTACTGATGCTTATCGCGGTCGATCGTCGAACGCTTCTCTACCTGCCGGTCTATTATAGGTTCGAACATGTGAAATACTAGGCGCACGGGTAAGCGCACAGTTTTCGATGCAGTTTGACGGTAGGCGGGCGCGAAAGCATTGCCGATGCATTATGTTTTTATCGACGTTACGGCGATCGTAGATCGAGGTCGTGAGGTTCTTTGCGGTTAATGATCGACAAATAAGCGTTCGCGCGATTACAGAAGTAAATATGTAATTCTTACAGTGCCGGAGATCCGAATCTGTCGGAAAGATAACAAGCAAAAAACAGATTTTAATTACAAGAGGAAGAAACAACTTATAAAGAAATATATGTACGGATCCAATTACAAAGTTTAATAAAGAATACTTGTTATGTCTCAAATAAGAAAAAAAGAATAATTTGGTTTTCTTATTATAAGTCTGCAGAAATCACTTCATAATTTTGAAAAGTTTTAAGTTTAAGATTACAGCTGATGTAAGAAAAGTTTATTTTAATGTACGTTATCGTAGGTATTAAAGTTACGTCATGTGTGATATCTTGAAAAAGTTTTATTTTATTCAAAACTAAATTTGTATATTATTTTTATTTTCTCAATTCTCAAAAAGAGTTTCGTAATATCGTACGTGTATATTTAATTGAGTAGAGTTTAATTTTAGGTACGTTGATTATAATTATAATTTATTAAAATACTATTATGCATTAATCCCTCTTTCTCTTAAAATATAAGATTTGTTATTAAAATTTATATTTTATGAATCTCTTTCATAGTGTGTGATATTCTAAAATAAAATATTTATTAGCGTAAATTAACGTTTTAGCAAACGTTCTATAATTTACTGAGATTTTTCGCTCTTTCAGTTTTTTTATTTATTATAGGACTTTGGACAAGGTAGATTTGCTTTCAGTGCGGTTCGGCAAGAGGCAAAGAACGGGACCACCGAGCCGGTCATTGATATTGGTTCTCTCTGCCGGCAAACCGCCGCAGCCGGTGTTCATAAATCAGCGCGGGGAATACGTATGGGATAATGACGAGGGACGAAGACGATGATGAAGAGTCTATGTAGAAGCGTATGGATGTTACCACCGGGACAACTGATACAGCAGGCGATCGAGAATTTACGACGCGCGATAGTGATCAAAATGGAAAGTTATAGGCTGTCTTTAGAATTGCGGAAGGTTTATAATCTAGCTGGTGTGGCTGATAATCAGCAAAACTGAGTGACAGTTAGAAAATTGGACGTCTGTTACGATGAGATGGTCGAGCTATTATACGGAAAGCCTATTTGTCTAAGTTATTACTATTAGAAAAAGTATAGTTATATGCTAGAAAAAATGTATAGTAAATTTTTAAATATACAAATAATAATGAGTAAATATCTATCAACATATTTAATAAATGTATGAAGAAACAATTAGATAAAGAATATTTATAATTACTTGTCATATTGCATAGCTGTTTCATTCTTTTTTATTTGCAATACGTTAAAAGGGGAAACAAAATGCGCAAACGCGTCTTTATATTTTTATGCAGTTGTTAAAAGCTGCCCTTAAATTTATTTATTACAGACTTGAAAATATAATCTGGAAAGTATATCTATAGGAATTTCTAAAGAAGAAGAGAGGAAGGGGATTTAGGTATACGTATATATTGCGTTTATAAATCGATAAGAATATTTAAGGACGAAGAGCGAAAATGATGAAGGAAAATCTGTATAGGAGTGTCTAAGCGATACACGGGCGAAGCCGCAGATACGACAGGTGATTGAGAATTTATAGGCTACGATGCTATCGAAAAGGAAAGTTACGGACTGCGCTTAGAATCACGGAGTGTTTATGGATGGATCGTATCGCGGTAGTTTCCAAGCAATCTCTTTATGCTCAATTCGCGCATTCTCTGATATTAAAAGGAACACCTACGTTGTTACAGGCTTACGCGCATGATTAGATGCTAACATTCAAAACCTCGGTAACTGAATCTTAAAGTAGGATTCTACCTGCATCAATTCCATTCAATATTAATCGAAGAAGAAAGTTCCATTAAATACTCAGCCGTAAAGCTTGATAATATCGTATTTTACGTTATGACGTTCTTATTAAGGCGATATAAACGTACGTAACGGAGGTGACGTCATTATACGATAACTCTGATATTGAAGCGATTACGTAATTGCACTGAAAATCCAAGTGTGTTATTTTAGCTGTGGCTCTTTTTATATATTCTTTGCCATTTTAAATTACTTCATTTAACTCGATTAAATTATTAACTTTTAATTTAATACGCGATTAAACATGTTAAATGTAATTTAACACATGAAGGAACATGTAAAAAGGGCTTCAGTAAAATTTGTAATTTTTAGACTTTATGCGTGTCAAAATAACACACTTGGATTTGCAGTGTGATATACTTAAAAAAATGCAAAGTTTCATCCAAAGTGTCCTTGTTCTTCATATTTATAATTGGTCAAATATAATGCGTTGAAATTAATTATCGTAAGGAAAGCTAAGTTGGAAAAAAGTATTAAGGCGAGGTAATATGGTATCGTTATAGTGATATTCTTTTTAATACTTGTAACTGTTTATTACATACGTTTGTATAACTGTGTAATAAATGACGGCGAGAGATATTATGGACTTAACGCTTTGACGATACGAGAAAAAACGATAATCGATCTTCCAACTACCAACGACTCCTCGGACTACGTTGATGAGGAGAACGCGCGGTCTTTGTATATTTCAAGCGAAGCAAAAGCAATTTTATTCTACTCGCAAAGTTATTATTGGACTAATTTCTCCTGTACAGGGTAATTTTAACTTTAAAGTTCAACAAAAGATTATCTTCTTGCTCGACATTTTTTAACGTCGGTTAACGAGGATTAAATTAAAAAGTCATGTTGTTTAAGTTGCACGTTAAAAGATTGGCCTTTGTATCGTGCGCCACGCGCGAGATTTATACGGAGCTTCGTATAATTCAGTGTCAGTTGCCACTACATTGTTTTGGCATTGTACATCACTAAACCTTCACTCAATAACGACAGCACCGGATAATGCAATGAGAGTGTCAGGCTTGATGGAAATCGCGGTTGTTGCCTTTCTGAACAGAAAAAGTTGCGGTGACCTCTGTCAAATTACGCAAACGCAGAGAATACCATGCACAACAAATTACGATGCACAAACTTTTAAAAGTTGCAACATCAAAATGAAAAAAAATGAAAAAATATAGAATCTTTTAATTATTAAAATAAATTAATTTCACATATTCTTAGATTAAATGTTTAATAAGAATTTAATAAATTAGATATTTTTTAAATTATAATTTTTTTTATTTAAATAAATAAAATCTTTCTCCCTAATATGCTGAGAACCTGCATGACAATCTTAGTCAATTTTAAAATAAAAATCGTAAGTTACGATATTCTGCATATCCTATAGAGTTGTGATGCGTTAATATGCTTGATTACAAGTCTGCGATCTTTAATTACAGAGGCAGGAAGCGTACAAGATCGATCATTTGAAACTGGTAGCTAAACCATTGCTATTTCTAACTTTCTTATTGAGCTCATAACGGGAAAATTCGCGACTGCACAACATATGTGCATCGTGCATCTAGGCAAACTGACAGGCTTTTTTACCAGATACATTTACTAGTTAGTAATCCTAATTATATGAGATATTGATATTAAGACCGCGCGATGTACGCAGTCGGGCTTAAGTTTGACGTTAATGCGGGACTTACCAACGAGACGGATCGCTGCTGAAGCTTGAGACCCAGGTCCTCTTTTTCGTCCCCACAGTCGGTCGTATAGAACAGCACGCTCTTCTTAGATCCCCTGAAATCAACCCTCGTTAGTGTCTCCAGCGGACAAGAAGAGGCGCGGGTCTTGTGCCTTATAGCTCTCTAAGCCCACTTTACGAGACGGGAACGCGAGCTGGAATTTTGCGGTATAATCTGATTAGACCGGGGACCATAATTCGATCGATAATCTGATCGGACATCCTCTCACGACGCTATCGCGACCGACAATACCGCGGTAACGGTGATTTACAATAGAAGAGGTTTCGATATAATAAGCGTAGCGGAAGCGCATGAAGATTCGTTATTGCTATATATATATGGTAACTACGTGAACTGTTATTAAAAACGGTAGGTTAAAGGATAAGTACGTGAATTATAACTCTTTATAATAATAACAAATTAATCTCGCTCATATAAGCAAACAGCTAAATAAATAAGAAACGGCCAATATTCGAGCAGTTAAAGGATGTTGAAATTACGTTTAATAATTCAATCAAATACAATCATGTTAACGTTTCGGGCCTTACTTGGCCTTCTTCAGAACAATTAAAAAAAGAATAAACACTTTAGACAAATCTCGCATCGATATACAATTAACGTCGAAGTAGTTCTCACCCATGAATATGGACAGATAGTCAAAATAAAGTCGGAGAGTAACATCGTCGCACATTAGTCAAAATTACAAACAAATGCAGCCGATTTTGACTATCTGTCCATATTCATGGGTGAGAACTACTTCGACGTTAATTGTATATCGATGCGAAATTTGTCTAAACTCTAAAGTGTTTATTCTTTTTTTAATTGTTCTGAAGAAGGCCAAGTAAGGCCCAAAACGTTAACATGATTGTATTTGATTGAATTATTAAACGTAATTTCAACATCCTTTAACTGCTCGAATATTGGCCGTTTTTTCTTTATAATAATAATCCTAATATCACGTTATATGATTCGAATAATCTTGATAATTCTGTTTGAATAAAGAACGAGCGTATGTGATACGACACATTCAGCAACATTTTTTGCAATGCTTTTTAATTCTCTTAGCATTTCTCCCCCAGCTATCTCGAGACCTAACTAAACTGTCGCGCAGCATTGAAACGCAGTTGATAGGAACGGCCGCCGCGCCGGTCGTTTTCGAATTATACTCTTCAATTATGAGCTATAAATCAAAGCACAATCAACGCCCGTCCTGTCGCAGGCGATTAAACCTCGCAGGTCGGCGTAGCCGCGTAGCGTGCACGCTGGCGTGGTATGCACTTATGGTAATCGTACCTAAGCGCCTTCCCATTACGGTTGAAGGGCTGATGTTCGGCGAGCACGGGCGAATCCGTGTAGCACCGGCTCTCGCTCATAGCGACAAAACTACGGCATCGCAGCTCTTCTTAATCTGTCCGTCAGGTAGACATCTGCAAAAAGAGAGTAGCAGTTACGATTGGAACTCGCAGGTGAAATAAGATTTCGGATTTTATGACTTGCGATAACACAGTTTATCTGTCAGCGTTCCGCGCATTACTTTTCTAATTAGGAAATCTTCGCTCGTTCTGGACCCGATCCTTTCAACGAAAATGCCGAGAATCATCATATTATATAGCTTCTCGATCTATAGCGTTAAATATATATCTTATTACTTATTATTGTTAGCTTCAAATTAAAATACCTATATTGTTAGAGTGTAAACTCCAAATTTAAAAAATTAGCTGAGAAATGTAGTTTCGTAATTTACGTGCTAATTTTCATTTTTCTTCAATCGCTCGTGAACTGAGAATAATTGACGTCTCTTTTCTCATTTGCTTTTGTAATTACACTGTTAAAAAAAGCACAAGAACAAGAATTGTTTCCTGTAGTTTTTTGGACACTGCACGGAAAAAAATAAAGTTACTTTAATTAAATGCGACGTCAGGGGCTGCCACAAACATAAACAGTTAATTCAATTTGATATTATTAACGAAAACATCAGATAGTTGTTTTAATAATCCAAATATTTGGATAAAATAATATCCAATTGAATTAACTGTTTATGCTTGTAGCAGCCCGTGACGTAAACGTTTAATACTTTAATTGAAGCAACTGCATTTTTTTTCTGTGTGAATACGATTTCGTATGCCAAATTGCTCAATCACATCACAATTTTGAGAGATTATGTATAACTATGATGTGTGACGTGTTGGAGAAGTTTTATTGGAAACAAAATTAAGTATGTTGTTAGAACTTTTAGCCCTTAAAAGGAATTTATTGTGTTGATTTTGATTAATAAGGTATATTCATAATTAGCATAAAGTCTGTTGCGTTGAAGTTGTGACTTACATAGACCAATAAGAATTTATAAAATATTTTTTAATTATAATATATTATTTAAACTTAAGGATTTTTCAGATCACTGATTATTATTAATCTGATGTCAAAGTTAAAAAAATTAAAATAGTCGAATTTTTACTTTTAATATTCGCCATATTGGCTCCGTCATTTTGAATTTATCAACTTTGACAGCAGATTGATATTCAGCGACTTGAAAAATCCTTAAGTTTGAATAACATAATTAAAAAATATTTCATAGATCTTTAATGTTCGCAACTTTGACGCAACAGACTACGTTAATCATCAATGTCTTTTTAACCATAAATAATCGACACTACAAATTTTTTAAGGGCTAAATGTTCTAACATACTTAATTTTGATTACAAGAAAACTTCTCTAGCATTTCACATATCGTAGTTATAATATAACAAAATAAGTAAAAATGACCCTTTTTGCAACTTTAACTGCAAATTTCTCAAAATTATGACGTGATAGAATAATTTGGAAAAAGAGATCGTATTCAGCGTCAAAAATATTATAGGAAACCCGAAACAATTATTCTCGTTCTTGTGCTAGCAAAAAAAGTAAATTCTTTGTTAAACGGTGTTAACAAGTACGATTACGTGGGGTTCCTAGGATCGTTTTCGTGTTTACGAATGCGACAAGAAAAAAGTGGTTCCGGCCGGGCGACCTTCTGCGTGTAAAGCAGACGTGATAACCGCTACACCACGAAACCTCCGAGAAACTACTGCTCTCGTGAAGTAAGTGCGTCCGGACGCGTGGTGATGGTACGCACAATGCGTACTTATTGATTTCACGCGAAACCTGCGATACCCAGTCTTCTCCGTCGAGCTCGATTGCGCGGCCCACGCAACAATTTCAACATAACGGCCTCGACTTCGCGCTTCGTCTGGACCTCGAGACTCTGTGTGTCTCGAGGCGCCACGACGACCCCGCTGCACGGGCAACCCACGCAACTCTCATGCGGATATTTAGACGGAAGCTACAAAACTGGGAATTTTAAAAGAGCTATGAAATTTTTTCGATCTTTATTCCGATTAGGTTACCTTTCTAATGTAAAATTTATAAACGTTTTGTATAGAAGAGATACATTGTACTTCTTAAAAATGGATAATTCTCTACAAATTTTTACATCGAGCTCACTGCAGACAATATAACCTGAGAATTCAGGACAGAATTTTATTATGTTTTGTGTAATATGGAAAATATTTAGGTAAAGAATTGGGATACAGAAATACATAATATATACATAGTATGTACATACATTAAAATATTACACATATATCAAGATACACAGCAAGCATATAATGATTTAGATGATTTACAATTTGCCTCAAAATATTATAGAATAGAATTATGTTGATATTTTATCTTTCTTGAAATTTTATATGATTTACAAAGTCTAAAGTTTATGCAGTAATATGTTTTCTCGGAATTTTAAGAGA
This sequence comes from Leptothorax acervorum, assembly GCA_035220615.1. NCBI lineage: Eukaryota > Metazoa > Arthropoda > Insecta > Hymenoptera > Formicidae > Leptothorax > Leptothorax acervorum. The sequence goes on along the minus strand of JASTWQ010000241.1, from coordinate 53,785 downwards.
TATTACGATTGATAAAATAATCTTCTTTCAAGCAAGTTTTAATCTTCTTCGAAGTAAAAAGTATTTCTGCTTACTTCTTACAGTAACATTTAATGGAAACAAATTATATATCTCCAAGTAGAGTGACGTATGTAATATGAAGAGTACATACGTCGCATATACATACAGCGCTTCGTAAAAAAAATTGTAGGGCGTGGAGAGGCGCCTGTTAGGAAACATCGTTTTGAACAAGGCCTTACAAAGTATTGATATTTGTAAATGCATTAAGCAACCGTACACAATGGTCGACTAAATTTGCATAAGTTATGCACGAGAAAGTTCATTCTTCCGCCTACGGCGGAAATCCACATGTGTACGTTTGCGTGCTCGCGTGTACAGGCGCGAGCACGCGACACGTTGCGTGCGCGAATCGAGCGAGTTGTTTGCAGTGATCGACGCATAATATCGGATGCACCGTGCGATTTTAAGAGCATCTCAAAAACAAGACAATTTGATCGGATTTTGACATATTCTTGATCTGACAATGAGCTTTGAAAAATCATCCTCGAAACTTTATTTCATAAAATTAATGGGAAACAAATAACAGCTTTCTAAAAATTAAATAAATTAGAATTGAGTTTAAGGAAATTCGTAAGCAATTAAATTTATTAAAAATTGAACATTAAAAACACAAGTAACTGAATAAATTTTCTGTCAATCTAATTTTAAATAACTTACTTTAGAAAATTTTATTTAAAATTTAGTTACCTAAATATTCAATATTAAATAGGTTATTGGTAAAAGTTGACCTTTACACAGCCCTCGCCGATGATCCTGACCTTTACATACGTTGTCAAGGTCACCCTTCTGAATGACCTTCAGAAGGTTTTAGCCGTTGCTCGTTTTTTATTAAAAAGTTATAAACAAAAAGTTTGGAAAATTTAGCAGTTATTTTGAGTATTGAAAGGCATAAACGACTAATATATATGTGGAAATAGTACATGTATAAAAGAAGAAAAGTCATTTAAAGCAGTGAATCGTTAATATACTAAACTATTTTAGTTTCTTTGTTAAAGCAGAGAACATTTGCTATAGAAAAGTATATATACAATTTTATGTGTTTTAAAAAGCATAAATATAAAGTATTCTTTGTTTTAATTATAGAAAGAGCATGTTAAAGCTTTGTTAAAGCAGATAATAGATGGTTATTAACAAAACAAGGTTTTCAATGACCAACTATTATCTGCTTTAACAAAGCTTTAAGGTGGTTCATGCATTTAGGTCAAATGTAGTTAGCCTGGAAAATGTGATATGAAATGAAAGGTTAACGTTCCTAGAGTGTGTCTGTAAAATTTCGGATTTTTTAACCGATTGGTTTCGGAGATATATGTTCGTAAACTTTGCCAATTTAACGCGGTGGGGGTAGACCCTATGCGAAAAACGAGGCTAAAGCGCTTATGCTGCAAAAATTGCAATACTTCAAAAATAGATGAACGAACCAAAAACTGACGAAACGATGCAATAAACATTGTGTAAGATACTGGACAAAAGCCCGAGTTCATTGACCGAACCATATAATAATAAAACGTAATTTTCGATTGACTAAATCGACAACACGGAACTGATGGCTGGACTCGAGCGGCACTAGCGGCAGCTTGGCAACGTCGCACGTGTCAGCTGATGCGTAAGGCGCATACTTATTTCAAAACTTTCAACGTTTACCACGTTTGTACACGTTTGTCTCGAAACTTCCCTTACGTCAAGGCTGCTCGCTCATATTTGACAATTGTACGTAAAGGTTATATAGATCGCGGCGATGAAGACTGCTTACCACGCGTGCTGCTGACTGGTCGTGTATACCGACCGTGCTCACAACTCTAGTAAAAGATGTGACTTTTGTCTCAATATTTTAATTACGTAGAGGTTGTATAACATTAAAGATGTCATAAATAATAAACCTAATCATATGCTGATTTTTACGGACAAAAATCATACTTATTTATCACTAATAAAAATAGTTGCCTATTTGACTTGCAAGTACTGCATGAACCACCTTAACATGCTTTTGCCATGATTAAAGCAAAGAATACTTTATATTTATACTTTCTAAAATATAAAATTGTATATGCACTTTTTATATACCAAGTATTCTCTGCTTTAACAAATTATTCCTGTTACAGATATTAAGCGTTGAAGTTAAAGAAATAGAGTAATATGATAATTTATGGGTATGTAATACATTTTAATAGTTTGTGCGCTTTGTTAAAGCAGGTAACAGGTGAAGGTGGTTATTGAACCTTGTTTTGTTAATAAGAAACTATTATCTGCTTTGACAAAACTTTAACATGCTTTTGCCATAATTAAGGTAGTCCTTTCATGAGAATAAGTATTAGATAGGTACCATAAATTTTATATATGTTAAGGGGATGCTGGAGCCGTCTGTATAACCGACGGAGTGACAGCGACACTGACATAATCGGTCTAAGTAATATCTTTGAATTGGCTGAACAGAATGGAAAATCCTTTTACACGATTAAAGTACGCACAAAAATGTAGAGGGCTGTATATGATTTTTTTCTGATAAACTAAAAAAAATTTTATATTGTCTTCACCTGACGACAGTATTTGCTTTATACAAAAATTCTGCAGTTTTTCTATAGAAAATAGTAATACAGCCCTCTACAAAAAACTGTCAGGAATAATATCGTGCAATTAGAAGTAAGATTTGGAGCCTAAAAAAAAAGATATTACTTAGACCAGTGGAAGATGCAAATATAGGTGCTATCCTTGTCTATTACAAGGACAGATATAGAGTTTGTCGGTAATTTTGTCGGTAAAACAGCGACATCGTCGGAGTTCGGCCGTCGCTCCAGGATCCCCTTAAATATACAGTAATAAAGGGCATGTGTACGAAAAATCAGGTGAGGTTATCGACACTTTACAAGAAATAAGTTATTCTAAATGTGCGTTTGCGGAGCGTGCTATTGTCATCCTATCCTTGTTTACATCTAATGAACGAGAAAGATAGAATGATGCAAATCGCCACGGCCGCGCTTTCAACGAATAATACATGTACTTAGCGATTAGATGAAAACATTATTAATGTCTTAAAATATTCCCTGAAGTTTCCGGATTTTGTACGTACCTTGAAAATAAGGGCTTGCCGAATGTTTTGCTTTGATATATGAGGTTAAATAAGTAGTGGATCCAATCGCATATTGCTTTACTCGTACCGTCATGATAATGAGATAAATTTGGCAACGCTGTATGCCAGAGCAGGGACTAGACATTTCGCTTCGACACTTCCTTTCTCACGCCCGTGTACAGCACGAATATTATGCGGTTCCATTGCTCATGGAACGGAGAGACGTGATACGGAGACGGAGACGTGATAACAATTTTGTAGGTTACAAGAGACTAGCTACTGCGGTGTTTCCAAATGTATCTGTACGTCAACTGGACGAAAAAGTCGAGTCCAACCGCACTACTATTGTGATATTTTTTTAATTAGTAAATAATTAAATACGATTAAATCATGCGTGTAAAATCATATTTCATATTATTATAATTATTGGGATGTTGCAATATGTTTGTTTTCAATTACCTCGTGACGGACTGTTACTTGACTAGGTGCTGCGAAAGGACTACCTTAAAGCAAAGAATACTTTATATTTATACTTTCTAACAATAAGGCACAAAATTGTATATATCCTTTTGGCTCCACTTCCGAATAGCCCCTATCTCCGAATTTGATGAAACTTGCAGCAATTGTTGACCATTAGAGGACACGTTCATACCATAAAAGATTTTGTACGGAAACAAATAGGAACAGAGAAATTGGCGTAAAAAATTTAAAACTTTCATTCTAATTTATAGACAATCTAGTGGTTGAATTTTGATGAAACTTGAGTAGTGTAGGTTAATAGGCCCTACCCAACACCGATTTCTCTGTGATCACATGCGCATGCAAGAAGTGTGCGAATTTGAAACATTATTGCGTGACAGAGGCCCTAAATGGGGATTTGGGGGCAAAACGCTTAGGGGGGTCCAGGGGGGCGAAGCCCCCGTCGGGGGTAGGGGGCGGAGCCCCCGAAAGGGGGTCCAGGGGGCGAAGCCCCCGGCCAGGTGGGTTCGGGGGGCCTTGCCCCCCCCCCCCCCCCCCCGATTTTAATATAACACTTCTATTGCAAAAGCAACATCTGTTACGAAAACAAGACTTAATCTGGTAGAAAAAACTGTCGTGAAACAGGCGTTGGCAGAGAGGGCGGTTGTGGGGAGAGGGGCAACGCCCTACCTTGCGTAGGGGTCTTGCTAATCTTTTCTGTATCTATTTTTAGTATATTGTAGACTCATCTATTTAGCAAGGCGAAGATTTAATAGATATATAAATCCTTATACACGCCAAGTGAATGGAACGTTCTACCTTGCGTACGGGGCCTCGCTAATATTTTCAGTATTCGTATTTTTAGTATATGGTAGACTTATCTATTTAGTAAGGCGAAGATTTATTACAGATATTCATTTATTATTAATCTATAGTCCGAAAACGTCTTTCTCTTGTCATGAAGCATCCTCTGTCGCTTAGCGGATCGCGGCCGCGACTGTGACTGCGATTACGTCTCTTGACCAATGAGAAATGGCCGAATTTCCAGCAGCTTCTTTCTCATTGGTCAAGAGACGTAATCGCAATCGTAGTCGCGGCATCTCGCGGCCGCAAGCCGCTAATCTGATACGGGCTTTAAATTTTTTATTTTGCTTTTGAATTTTTGGTCTAGGTTTTGGTTTTTCTTTGCCGCTCCTACGTTTATATGTATGTTTATATGTACTGTCTGTAGACACATATTAATATGTAATCAGTAATTATTAATTAGTAACTTGTAAATCATACAATTTACCATTTGTATTTTTTTAATTTCTCCGTTCCTATTTGTTTTCGTACAAAATCCTTTATGGTGTGGGCGTGTTCTTTAATGCTCTACAATTGCTGCAAGTTTCATTAAATTTGGAGGTAGGGGCTATTCGGAAGTCTTACCTTCCTTCGTTCATACATGTACTATTTCCACATGCATATTAGTCGTTTATGCCTTTCAATACTCAAAATAACTGCTATATTTTTCAAACTTTTTTTGTTAATAACTTCTTAATAAAAAACGAGCGACGACTAAAACCTTCTAAATGTCACTCAGGAGGTTGACCTTGACAGCATGTGTAAAGGTCAAGGTCATCGGAGGTGCATCCCCTAAAATGCATAATTACCTGGTAATTATGTGGATAATTGTAATATTTCAGCGCGTTAGATATGCAAATTCTTTATATAAAATTTCGATTTTAATAAAAATACAGCGATAATATTCGCTCCAATTGCTGCTGTAATTATGACTAAAACAATGACCGATTTCAAACTTCATGCAATATTGATTTGCATAAAATATTTTATCACACATAGACACGTGGCAAGGATAATACGTTAGAAAAGGCATTCAAGAAGGGTGAATTATACGTGATCAAGACCCGTGACGAAGTTATGACGACTACACAGCTGTTCGTCAGGTGTGCAGTGAGTCTATCCAAAAACTTCCTCGCGCGATGCGTATTTCTTGGGATTTCGGGTGTTACGGATTTTTGCTTTGATGCCTGCCCGTTGAAATTATAGAAAAGAGAAGTCAGCTTAATCCTTGTTTATTATTGTCGCTAATAAAACCAAAGTTTCATGGCATTCCTATCTTAAAGAAAGGACATACACGTGTTTGTTGGTGTATGCGTGTTTGCATGCGTGCGTGTGCGTGTGTGTGTTGTGTGTATTAGTTTTCAATTTTTTTATTTATTATTTTTTTATCTTTTTTTATGTAGAAATATTTTATCACTAAAAAAATAATTAAATACACGCATATTTCCAGCACATGCAATGAACTAAAAACAATACGTCTTCAGTGTACGTGAATCTAATATTGTCGTTTTCGAACATCTGTAGCCGCCTGTAGCAAATAAATCTGTCCATATTCGAAGGTTTTACCCACGGAATTTGTGATCAGGAGGTCAAAAACTACAACATATCCTATTTTTAGACAATTTGACTAAAACCACTTTTCCCTGTTTTGTGCGGGGGTCCTTCAGCTCTAAATGAATAGTGAATTTATATAATTGTGAGAAAATAACGCATGTATATAATAAAACGTGTACGTTTCCATAAACATAGAATTGCACAAAACGCGCACTTTCTCGCAAGGTTTATTTAAAAGAATTAACTAACGGTTTTTGTTATTCACAGTTGCGAACAAAAGGACCCGTAAAATAATTTATTTTAAACCCACAATGTTTGATCTTAAATTGACATCAATCGAATATTATCGTCATGCAAGAAATAAAATGTAATGAAATTGTTTCAAACATATTAAGTATTTAGAGTAGTCTTATTAAACAACATATGGTTTCTTAAAATACTTCCAATTTTGGTTAATTTTGTATTTCTTTCCTAATATATTTTAATAAATTATAAAAATTACAAATTATAAAAATTAGAGAGCACATAAGAGAGAGCTCTCCGAGTAATCCTTTAGTATTCATATAAATAGATTACAGATTTAGCATAATTATAACACTGAGAAAAAAAATTTTCATATCCAACTAAATATTTAGTTCGATACGTTCAACTAAACATTTACTACAATGAAACAAAATATTTTTGTTACTGTTGTAAACAAATTAGGGGTTTGGAAACAATATTTTGTTTCATCGTAGTAAATGTTTGGTTGAACGTATCGGACTAAATATTTAGGGTCACTTCGACCAACTCCGATTAACTTTAATCGACGATTAACCCGAGAAATTTCGTCAACAGCAAGACTTTTAACTGTATAATGTATATGTCGTTTTTTTTTATTCTTTTTAACCTATCTCTACGTGATTTACTACTTCGTGAATAAAAGCTGCTTTTAATATAACAAATCTTTTAATTTTTTATTTTCGTCGATTAAAGTTAATCGGAGTTGGTCGAAGTAACTCTCAGTTGGATAAAACAATTTTTTTTCTTAGTGAAGTATAGTAGTAGTTATGACATTTCGCTACTCCTCAGCACAGCTGAGATTAATCCTGGACTTATTGCTACCATAGTAAATGTATGTAGTCGTATCTGTAAATTGAAATGCATAAGATTTTTTAAGAAATAGGCAATATTTATTCACTTGGATTACGGGAAAAGATTCGTTTGAGTCGAGAAATCTCTAAAAGCATATTTCAAAAATTTTAACTCAACGCACGCGCGTGCAAAGTGACACACAGCAATTTAGTGTGTTCTGAGGGCATGGTGCATGAGAATAACTCCTTCAGCAGTCCAATGTAATCAAAATAAAGTACGTACGCAAACAGAGATTGTCGCTGCAAATAGTCGTCGAGTTCTCCATTCGCTTTGTAAAACCGTGTGTATAGTTCCGCGTAAGAGCAATTTGACCTTGCGCAGCATGAGCGAATATTACCACTTTGAATGAAACATACATACAACACAAAGAAAGGCATCCCAGAGGTGTCTTTCTCCGACTTTAATGTAATAATGAGTTTGTTATTCGATAAGTTTCTTTTTTTATTGGCAAGCAAACATGTTTAACGAGCGAAACCCTCGAAAATCGGCTAAATTTTCATTTTTTGATTATTATTTCTGCACTAATTGTACGTATCACAATATAATTTCATAAATGTACAGAAGTTCGAATACTATTCACTGGTATAAAATCTTTTGCATAAAACATATTATGAGTTATAAAATTAAACTTTTTTATTTCTCCACTAGTGGACGTGAAACCTTTTCTAGTAAATACATTTTATTTATAAGAAAATATTTGGTAATTAAGTTTTGTTTCTATATGTTAGGAAGAATCAGAAATATATTTTATTGTATATAACTATGCGCGCGATCAACGAAACAACGAGTCGCACGCCGCCCGACAAGCTGCGCTATCATGCAGCCGCATTAGCAAACGCGTGTGCATTCGCCGTGTGCGTTATATAGCTACGTGGTGTTGAGTTATTAAATTGTGGAATAATCGTCGACAATTTTCTACACTTATGAAATTAAGCTATTATGCTTCGTTCAGAAGTTATAATCAAAAAACAAAATTTTGGTAAATTTTTGAAGGCTGATTTTACCTTTTAAACACGCTTGCGTGCCGATAAAGAAATACATATTGAATATTTTTATTCCTCTCTGCAAACTTATAAAGTTTTATTAAAATCAGAGAGGGACACCTGGGAGCCTTTCCTTGTTAGAAGAGATATCGATAGTTCTGAATGTCACATTATACATAATTAAAATTATATCAGATTATTTGAACGTCAAGCAAATTACGTTAAATTTTTTTATTTACTATTATAATCTATATATTATTGTATCTTTTCTAGAGTTTATTAAAAAATGCCAACATCAGATGTCGAGTGTAATTTATAATCTTTTCTAATCCGTTTCTAATAATCAAAAAAGATATACATACGAATATTCTAGTTTCAACGTCTATTTTTAAAATTATAAATGTCAAGTTTCCCTTTCCATCATTTTAATTGCCCAAAATGTCTATAAGATATGCTAAATTATATAAAGTCCGGTTTGCGATCGCAGGACATCATTGATACATGATATACTCGTGGAAAATGCACGCGTGGATAAATCTCGGCATTACATCTTGTCAGCATCGACAATATAACGAAGACAATAAAAATTGGCATTAAGAGCATTACAATGATTTAATTAATATTAGATATTAAACGTAAATTTTTTTTCACTCTAAATAATTAAAAGAGATATACTCTATTCTAATATTGTTTTCTTTTCGAAAAATTGGAAATCTCTAGTTCCTTTTTTTTAGCATATTCTAATCGTAAAAGTGTAGTAACGCAAAATTATAAGAGAGTCTGACTCGCGAGCGTAAAGAATTGGTATCATTATATGCACGTGGCTGATGTACGCGGAGACAAATTTCGGCATTACGTCTTGTCAGCGTCGACAATGCGGCGCAAGAATATGCACCGCAATGCATATGCACCGGAACGCTGAAAAGAAAATGCGATTGCACAATGGAGCGTCAGCAGCGCCGGCAACGAGGTTACATGCGGGTGTAACGCGAGTTTACGGTATCGTAATACGATCTCTATGCAGTGTAACGCCCGCGCCGGACGGATAAACGGTGAAATAATCGGCGAAACAAACCGGGCGACCGGGCGTCCCCGCTACAGAGATTTGTAGAATCTCATTGCATTGATATAGTAGTAACTAGCTGATACAACAGCACACAATGGGAACATAACGCGCTGATGGATGCGTCTTGTCGACATGTTATTTGTCATCGTGCGACTGAATTGACAACGATATGCGCGCTTAGCTCGTAAACCAGTTGCAGTTCGAGTGCAGTCAAGCGAGTTACGACTTTCCTTCGAGAGCACTTTGGAGAGACAGTTACAGATTGTTTTATCTCGCAAAAGATATACAATACAAGATGTATAAAAAAATATCGGTTATTTTATTGTACAAAAAAACTTCGTCGAGTATCTTTATAGCTTCTTCTTAACAAATATTTAGTTCTCTTGAACTACACTTTTTCCCAGAATTCTTTGCGTATTACTGTATATGTTCTTACTGTTCCATAATCATTTAAATAACATACGAATTTTAGCGTTTTAAATAAAAATTGGGCGAGAATAAAATTCCCTTGAATCTGTCGACGGAATAAGATCCGGAAAGGTTAAATCTACCATTTTTTCAAATTGTTAATTTAACGTTTAAATATAAAACGTCGACTTGCCAATATTATTACACACCAATTTAGTTTTTCTCACTGAAATACGTTTATCTCGTCCCCATTTGCTAGGATGGTTCTTTCTCAATCATCATCGTCAAGAAAACCGGCTTTCGGTTTCTCGCTTAATATCTAAAGGTATAGCCAAGACGATCCGAAGAAATTGTCGGCGGCGTCAGAGAATCGACTATAGAATTCCGCCTTCGATTCGAACATTGAGATAAAGAGGTAATAACATTACCGACAAAACTTTATATAACCTAAACCTTTGTTTCCAGCAAGAAATAAGATTATGTTACATTTGTTCAGATTATTTTTTGTAGAAAGGTATTTTATCGTTCTCTATACAAGATGTATCGAAAAAATATACGTCTGCGAGCGTATAATTCTGGAAGTGATTTTTGATATCGTTACCATAATCGCAAAACAATTATTTCTGAAATTGCAAGATATTACATATTTATGTAATTTCCTACTATTTTACTTTTATTTTACTTCTTATAATTTATGTTTACTTCTTAATTTTACTTTTGAAATTGTTTTGATTCTGCATTGATACACTTGCAAAGCTTTTCCAAATATGGCGTATTTATACTTGTGTCTCTGAAACGTTTATAAAAGATAATTGAAAAGCTTTGCTCCAACTTTTTTCTGAATTGCCTCTTTCTGAAAGTAAGGAAGATACCTAATCGAAAGAACGACTTGCGTAGGTGGCATTATGCTATGCTTTCTTTATCCAGGTTTTCCGTGTTCTTTTGTGGAACACTGAAGGCTATTCTTTTATATGAATATTTGAGCAGGTTAAATATATAAATTGCGCGAGATAGGAATAACAAATGTACGTGAAGCATATATAACAGTATCAAATAATTCAGGTGCGTCTTTAATTACCTCACATATTTTCTTTTTGCAAATGAAAAACAATATAGCTCTTTATATTTACTTCTTTACAAGAAGACAAGCAAGTTTTCTTTCAAGATTTTTATTAAAACAACAAATGATACACGTATATCAATTATAAAAAATAAATTTAAATTTGCATACATTTAATATTACGACAAGCATCGTTTTCGCGAGATAAAGGAAAATTAAACAAAGTGACGAGCATACTTTGAACCAGTTGCACTGTAGCAATGGCTGTATGTGTGTGAATAATTTTCATTAAAATTATAAATAAATCGAAATAATGTGCCTTAATAAACTCTTTCTAATTTCAAGAATCCTTGCGCAGGGGCCATGCAAATCTTCTCTGTATCGTTCCAATTTTAGTATATGTACTGCCAAAGCAAGTACAATTTTATTTAAAACACTCGGTTAATTTAAGTTTTGTTTTAATTAATAAGACTAATTAATGTCAGGTCTTTTAAGGCTTGTTCTTCTGATCGCAAACAAACGGCGAGAAAAGTAACACGGTACTACATTTTACAGCTGTACAGACTACACGTCTTATTGCTGGCACTTTTGTCAGAGTACGCGTTTACTCGCGCTCTTCCTGTGTAGCTACAATATATAAGTATTTCCTGTATATATTTGCGAATCCTAATGTAAATGTATCGAGCATTTTCTGTAATGAGAAGAAGCAAAGGCAAACGACGCGAATAAGACGAGAACGCCCACCGCGCTATAATTATATCAAAAGAAGTAATTACTTTCTTCCGTGCTCGATGATCCGCGATAAAAGCCTAAACACATACCGATGAGCTTCCTTGACGAAGAAACGAAAGTGCTCACCGATGCGTGACTTAAAGTGCCATGTCTGTTAAGCACTCTCGAAAAAAGCCCGGTTAACTGTGCGCACTTCATGGCCCGTAGTATTACCGGAAACGGCCGCAATACAGACGAAGCTGACGGCTCTAACTATAGTAGGTAATCTCACGGGATGCTCGGAACTGTTTGCAATATCATGACAGTAATTAATGTTAATATCATGCTGCATATAGAAACGACAGTGTAAGTTTATGAAAAAAAGACGAGACAAAGTAATTATCATTGCGAATTAATATTAGAAAATGTTTGTCGCAATTATTTGTTTGTTTTAAAATTTGTCATACACGTTGTAATAATGTATCTTATCTTTTCTATTTTTCTATAATGCTGAGCTATGTATATTGACGAAAAATGCGGTTTCCAAATATTTATACTTAAACAAGTCTAGCCTGTCTCTTCAAACTTGATACCATTTTCTTGGTATATCTATTATCAATAACGTTTTTCATAAACATAGTAATAAATAGTAATAAATGTTTGCTTTTGCCCGATTTATGAAACAGTTATACTTTTCCGTGTATTATAATCTGACATTTCTAACAAAAATTTTGGTAAATATTTATTTATTTGTAGAAATATTTATTTGTAGAAGAACACCTTAGAACGTACGACTCTATCATTCGACCACTGAGGCATGTAAGTGAGGCATACATGCCTCAGTGGTCGAATTGGGACGACGCGACGCCTGCACGGAAAGCGGGAGGTTCCAAGTTCAAATCCTGTCTGAGGTAATATTTTTCGCAATAAATTCTATATTCAAGATAACATCTTATTATTTAATATGGCCAGTTGGGTCGATTTTAAAAATTAAACGTTTTTAATTATTGGCTGGCGATGAGAAGTTCTTAATTTATTCTAAAAAATGATGTTAATATTAATAGTTAATCAAATCGATTTAACTAAGGGGATAGAAGGGGATTTTTAATGTACTCCAACAGGAGCTGTGTTGAAAGTCTGACAAACCAAATCGGCGCGCAGTTTTCTAATGTTGTAATAAATAATATGTGTATATTAGTTTGTTGTTGCGATAAATATTACCACATGCCTCAGTGGTCGAATTGGGACGACGCCTGCACGGATAGCGGGAGGTTCCAGGTTCAAACCCTGGCTGGGATAATATTTTTCGCAATAAATTCTAAATTTTAGTTAACATCTTTTTAGCTAGCCAATCGTTGTCGAAATAAATAAATATTTTCTCGTTAATCAATATTGGCGGAATACCATTACTTTCTGTATATAGTAATCGATTAAGTATTAAGTAATAAGACGACGTAAAAATTCGCTAAGATTCTTTGTATTACATTCTTTGTATCATATTGATAAGCGTCTGTGAGTGCAAAGTTCAGAGCTTCTTTACTGTCAAAGCGAGTATGTTACATGTTGTGTGCGCCATTCTGTTGTCAACTTGCTCGCACGTATGTCCCCGAGGTGTGTTCTCGAGAAAGGATTTATATCTCTGAACACGTCGTGACTTTATGAAGCCGGCACCATATCGCAGCAAGTCTCTCTGATTATGATACCGGTCTTACAACGTCAATGACGTTTACAATTGTTAGATTTTATGACATAATTTGTGCTCTTAGAATAGTAAATCAATGCAAAATTTTTAAAAAATTTGGTATTATTTATTATTTTTAAATAAAAAAGAGCAATTTATTTTAAATCTGTCAAAAAATTTGTTATATATCCCCTTTTGTAATAGAATAAAAAATATTTGTGTGTGTGTGTGTGTGAATTTCTATTGAATAATATTTAACCGTCCGTTAGCGGCTTTTACTGTCATTCCTAATAGAGTAATAGAATATTAACGATCGCGTTATCGTTATATCGATTCTGCACTTACGCATAATGAATTTCCGCAATTAGAAAATGTAAATATAATAAGTTTCCGTTAATTGATACGTATAGATATGCACATTCTACGTAATTAAAATGTTCTGGATTTTTTTATACGTATAATATAAAATATGTCCAATGGATTCACATATTCTATCAGTTATTACAGATATTAAAAACTAATTATAAAATTTACATTTACTTTCAATATCAAGATGTAATAATTTTCAAGTAAAAAAAATTAAAAATTGGAAAAGTTATTATTAATTTAACAATGAGTTATTGTAAATTCTATTTTAAAAAATTCGTATTTTTAAAGAACCTTAAGCAATTGGCAAAGTTCAAAAAAGATAAAATTCAATCATAATTCTATTTTTAAAAAATAAATTTCAATTACAATAAAAATCTATAAGATATCATTACAATTGAGAGAGAAAGAGAGGAAGAGAAAAATGTGGTAATTATGCATAAAAGGGGCATCCTCTCCGATTTGCTTGATTTTTTAATATGTTGTTGGGGATGTCTTCCCGAGTCATTTCATATATATATATAAGGGTCGGACTTAAATAGCTTCGGAGATACAGGCTGAGAAAGGATAAAAATAATAAATACAAAAATAAACGTTTAATGATGATTTATTCAACACTATCCTTAGGAATCTGAAAGATTTCAGCCATTGCATCAAAGAATGCGGTAATCCGAGCGTAAACAAACCAATAGAGTCACTTTGAAAACATAAACAAACAAGCTGTACTACACAGGGACTACCGCACTTCTCCGCATGCAGGGATGGGTATTTATATACCAACTATTCATCGTACATATAAATATGTACTTTTCATATACCAACTGTTCTCTGCTTTAACAAATATGTGCTTTCTAAGTTGAAGCACATACAAAGCACATACTTATAAAGCGCGCCACTAACCTATAGGTTAGTGACGCGCTTTAAAAGTATATATGTGCTTTGTAAGTTAAAGCACATGCAAAGCACACACTTGGTTGAAATCCTTCAGATTCCTAATGATAGTGTTGAATAAGTCATCATTAAACGTTTATTTTTGTAATTATTATTTTTATCCTTTCTCAGCCTGTATTTCCGAAACTATTTAAATCCGGCCCTTATATATATATATATATATATAAAATGACTCGGGAAAATATCCCCAACAACATATTAAAAAATAAACCAAATCGGAGAGGGAGTCGCTTTTATGCATAAATACCTCCTTTCTCAGCTTGTATCTCCGAAGCTATTTAAGTCCGACCCTTATATATATATATATGAAATGACTCGGGAAGACATCCCCAACAACATATTAAAAAATCAAGCAAATCGGAGAGGATGCCCCTTTTATGCATAATTACCAAAAATGTATATAATCAAACGTATCATTAATGTTTAAATAAGCCATTTTGATGACGCAAGTCTAAAATCTATAAAGATCGTAATCATACACGTGTTTGCGTGACTACTCTCATGTATTAGGGCGAAAATAATTGGTAGAATACATCAACCCTTTTTCGCAATCTGCTGAACCATATATCTGTTTATGAAGCCACCACTGTCGAGTGTAATGATACCACGGAAATATCTTTACGATCCTGTTTCACGCAACCGATGTGCCGTTGGGCATTCGATGACATAGGATGACCAGAGGACGACAGATTTTGCACAGAATAACAGTATGACAAACATGCATGGACGTTTGCATCATGTTTATTATAGAAAAACAATTAATCAAAAATTTTAAAAATTTTTAAACTTTTTAAAATTTTTAAAATTTTTAATCATTGTTTTAAAAAAATTTGTGCTAAAACCAGTGTTAGATTAATAAATATATCTTCAAAAAAGTAAAAATAAAAATTGTTTATCTCTTTAAATTTGTCATTTTAAAAAATAATACGTGCAAAAATGCAGGTAATGACTTAGGCACAAAAGAGATCGGAACTGTCCCTCACCGATTTTGATGGATTTTGGATATGTTTTAGAGCATAAAAAATATTAAGCTTATATTTTTTTAACTACTTATTTCAACGTTTAGAGGTTGAAACAACTCCTCGAAAATAATGGATTTTTTTATTTTAGTGAATATCAAAAAATGTGAATGCACTATATATTGTAAAGAGTATAAAATACCATAAAACTTTTATATAAAACATTTTTTATGTACCTTATATTTTTGACCTTTTGACATATTTTTTATATATACCTTATATTTTGAAGACACTCGCTAGAAATTCGTTGAAATAGCAGCTAAAAAAATTGGGTCTAATATTTTTTTACGCTTTACATCTCAAGTTTCGACCGTTCACTTGTTAGTACTTAATGTTTTTAATAAACTCTGCGAGTGCTATTTGATTTTTTATTTTGCATTTCCAACTTATTTCTCGAAACTTGGAAGATATCGTATTCGTTTCGATTTTGTTTGGACTTTCTATTGACAGAAACTCTGTGCAAGACGAATCGCTCGCAGGATTATATAATCGTGATACACAGAGATACAAGACGCAAGCATCCAGGCAACACGTTTGCAAATAAAACGGCGCAACACTCAGCATTCATAACTCAATGCTGCGAGGCGAAATCAGATGTAATCGCTTAGATGCGCCGAAACAAAAAACTTTCACACCTCGAGCTATTCGAGCAGAGCTGACGGAGAGCCGTGGCGTTCATGTAACACGGCTCGAGTAATGAAATTGGCAGTGGCTTGTTTCCCATGGATTCTTGCGAGCTGGCAAATCTGCCAAGCCCGAAGTTATCCTATTACAAACACGCCACTCTGCCGTTCCGACGTATTTGCGATGCGTCAGTTCGGCCGTCGCGTTCGTGACAATTACAGCGAATGACAGAGATATCGCTCCAGTTATAATGCTCGACAAATTGCATGGCACTGAGAGGAGAATCGATAATCGCGAGTTTTTCTTGTTACAAATTACCTTACTTAGCCTCCGTTCTAGCGTACACCTGCGATTAATCACGGTTCGGTAACGAGGCTTCGTTTTTTTAAGTTTTTTAAGAAGAAAATTCAATCATTCTTCGAGAAAATTGAGAAAATAAAGTTTATGACCTGATTTGATAAAAGAATACGTGATTTTTATTCGTGCAATATGTATGTTTTCTTTTATTTTGATCATTACATGTTGCCAGCAATAGTTTAATACATTTCTTTGTACGCGTTACACAATTACAAATACAATCGCTTATTGCATCTGCCCAATATACCAACGTACTCGAAAATGAACTTAGGCTCTTTTAGAAAGCAACTATTTATTTTATTTGAATTGTATATTTAAACTTTTTTAAAATTACATAATCACATTTGCTTTAACATAATAGTACTCTCATCACAGTTACCTAACGTTTCTCGCACCTATTCCGAGAACACGTGCCGGGACGCGTGATTTATGTCCTCGCATTCAGAGGGGTCTTCCGTCTTCGGGGAAAAAATCTCGGACAAGATGCCCTTCCGACTTCCCCGAGGCGGGGAGCGCGAATAAAACGCGACAATATTTTCGCCCATCAGCGTGGTATTCAGACCGGCTTTCCTGTTCTCTTCGTGAATTATAGGGCCTTCCTCCCTATGTTAGTTTACGTTGGCAGTGATATATCACGCTTTAATAGTGCGTCTGTCTTGCAACGATTTCGGTGACCGTTGCGTTTGCTGACAGCAGTTGCGCGAATGGCGTTTCTTTCTTGCAAAATCGTTCGGTTTTGATAAAGAAGATATAAGATGGAATAAGGGATTAAGAAGACTGGAATCGAATGTCATGTTAAACAAAATATTCAAAAAGAAAATTTGCAATCTTATTGTTCTCAACCAAGTATTTTTTATAACTTTTGCATACAGTAAAATAATTTTAATTTAAACTTACAATGTTTACATTTACTTTTTCAACAATTAGTTTAATGATAATTACTTTAAACTAATAATTATACTTACAATAGCAAAAAATTTGAAATATTACACAAAACGGAATATTACACAACTCGGGTTATATCATAAGAAGGAAGTTCAGATGTTACTGTATCCTATCCTGAAATAAATCGCACCTAGTAGTGAACGCTTTAATGGTTACATATTATAGCGGAAAGCCGCAAGAGCGTTTTACGGTACACTGTAAATAACGATATATCTGAAGTGTCGATTCTAAGAAAGTCTTAATCGGCACGGAATAAATTCTCCTCTCTCATTCCTCTATAATTCTTCCTTTCTATTACGAAAATAAAATTAATAGAATTCTTGTTCAGTTATTTATTACCATTCGAAAATTGATGCATTGCGCATTGCTCGTTCTCGGAATGCAGCTTAACTATTCAGCGTATTTTACCACACGTGTTACAGTTTCGCTGGGTAATCCTGCTCTTTTTCTTATAACGGAATGCCCTTCTAACATTCTCTTTTTATATAACCTTCGTTATTCCGCGAATAATCTGTTTCATTAATCAAATTGAATACTATTATAAATATTACAGTAAAAAATCAATTATTCTAACATCGATTGTTCGAATAAACTGATTTTTATTCTTGATGATGATCAATACGTATAAATACGGACATAATATAAAGGAAAATTCTTAATTTTGTAAAACCTTATTTTTATTATATTTACATTGTTTGTATTAATTTGTTTAATATCTCGAGATGTTTTTCTTATTGAACAATAAAAGCTTAGATAAGCAAGGAAAAATATATTACTGTTCTTTACCTCGGGATAATTGGTATCTTACATAGCAGTATTATATTGTATATATAAGCTGGATATATTTCTATTAAATTTAATTAATTAGCTTTTGTATATGTTAGAGCGCCTACCTTCTAAATTACCTAATGTAAAATTAAAAAAATATATAAAACCATTTGCTGTTTCTAAATTCCGCAAACTTGGAAACAATTTTAAATACGGAGAAATATACAAGTTTACGTGGTTTTAATTAATCATTAATTCGTCATCTCTTTATTATCTCATCTCTAATTATAATTTGAACTTATTCAAACTCTAATATATCCTTACTGACAATATGCGATGGAAGAAAATTGATATTATGGAAAATAATGGAATTGAATCTACCGCAGCGAATTAATTGTTAACATTTCTGCGCACTGACATGCGATTCTTCCTCCGTCTTTTTCCACTTCGGAAAATCATTATTAAATTATTCCCCCACGGCGTATTCCGGCGTGAAGAGATGCATAATCCGCCGTATTCACACGCGAGATTCCGTGAAGCGAGTTTCACCACGTCTCGTGTAATCGATTATATATAGCAAGGTGAAGCGGTGAATTAAGGAAAGCGTATGCGAAGTTTAAGATGTAGGAAGCACTTCGAGATATAGCGCGTATATATCGTGGGGCTTAGCTCAATTATTTACCGGTGAGTCAAATTACTGGCGTGTCGCACGTAGCGGTCTTCGTAATAATTTTCGTGCCGATAACTAGACAAACAGATTTTGTCGTGATTGATTTACGAATTGGCACGCGAAGAGATCTCGTTCCGTCGACGCGGTTATGATGCTGATCTCTGGCAGATTTGCCATCGTTCTTGTCGTTACAGTTGTCGGCACGAGAATCGAGTCGTATGCGAATACCGTCTTGATCCTCTCGGAACTATAAGGACAGTTATCTGCAATTCCGCCGATGAGTGTTCCATTATTCATGCTCTATGAATAATCGCACGAACGGGTAACGCCCGACAAGCAGCGAGACGATGGCAAGCAGCACGAGATCGGAAGAATGATGGAATGTAATTTGCAACGGTGCCCAGTGCACTTGTCGGAATTGGAATTCATAGAGCAAGTACCGTTGATGAATTTTAGAAACGTGCGAAATTGCAATCGATAAAACTTTTTCGTTTATTTGGATATTTCGAAGAAAGTTTTTGATTTTGTCGACAGTTGTAATTATTAATCAAATTATTAATTGCTATTAATCAGTGATTTAATATTGAATAAATCGTGCAAATCTGCTCAAATATAGAAATCCTCGTATTATTTCTTCTATATATATGTATAATATATGTATAATAAATTAATAAGTATTATCTCATGTAAATATTTTATTTATTCATTTACCGCCCGTACGTTACTATTAATTGCGCAAAGATATATGTTAAATATTACATATATTAATTTATTCAGAAACCATTGAATATAAATGACATATATATATAATATAAATATTATATTTATTACCTTGTAATTTTATTATTTTAATATTACTCCAATTTTTAACACTATATTCAGCGCATATTAAAATCTTGTCAGATACATAAAATTGTTTTGGGGGGAAAAAGAATGTGAGAAGATTTATTACAAGATAGTACCAGCTATCTTATAATGGAAAATCTTTATCTTATCAATTTCATAGAATTTTTATATAATGGCTAAAATATGATAGTCACGTTTAAATAGAAACCTTTTATTATTATCTAAAGATACAAAAATAGTAAAGAAATATCTAAATTTGTTTAACGTATAAAAAAATAAAACACATAATTTTACTGCCATCAAAATTAAAATTTACAAATTTGTTAAATATTAAGTAATTTAAAAACTTTTTTTTATTATAGTGCAATCGCTGCAATCTTACCTACCCCGCAATGAACTTTAATGTACCTACATTGCGATAGTTTCGCTTTAATGCGTTCCATATCTGTATTCTGTCGTCACGGGGAATGCTCGCCTTACTACATATAATTCGATCGATGAGTACACATGGACGTAAATGATAGTTCAGATATAGGTATAGCTATGTATGTCATTCAGTAGGTACATAAATATATGGAGTACATAATTTTTCCTTTGTTCATCGAAACAAGAGAGGTTGTTGAACACGTTTATCAAACAAACAAAATTTTTATCTTCGATAAAAATATAGGTACAATTTCGAAGCATAGAATATTTAAATCTTTTACACTTGTCAAGTTTGTGATTGCGAGTTTTCAGGAGATAATAAAACGTGATATTTTTATTTGGATGTGGTTGCTCCATTCCCATCACTGTGCAGAAATTGCGTCGGGCTGGCACGACAAGGAGCAAGCGGTAAAGATATCAAACGGAAGGAGGTATCAAGATATCATTACGTGCACGGGAATATCAAGATATCATTACGCGCGCTCCCGACACGGCTCCGTTTTAAGAATCCATTCATTGTCTGCCGCTTCTTGCGCAGCAGGATCGCACTGTGGCACGTCGCTTCCGTTTCTCACGAAATATCGCAATGGCTCCGCATCCACTTCGGCGAACATTACAACTTAGTAATGTAGTTCCCAACTTGAAACGTAAATTTAAACTGTGATAAATGGCGC
Organism: Leptothorax acervorum; assembly: GCA_035220615.1. Classification (NCBI taxonomy): domain Eukaryota; kingdom Metazoa; phylum Arthropoda; class Insecta; order Hymenoptera; family Formicidae; genus Leptothorax; species Leptothorax acervorum. The sequence continues at coordinate 33,116 of JASTWQ010000241.1, read as the reverse complement.
GCCGACTGCAAACTTATCCTACGGTTAAATGTCGTTTTGTATTCTGCACAATTCTGATTGTGTTAGAGTTACGAATATAGAAATTCATTTAAAGATTCAAAGTTTCGCATGCTAAGAAACTGTAAAGAGACGAAATATTGCAATCTAACTTTTCTAAAAAAGAAAAAAGAAGAAAGTAATTTTGCAACAAAGTTCTTAAAAACGTAACGGTACATCTTGTAACATTTGCATTTTTCTATTTTTCACAAGTTTCATCAAATACACAGCATATAAGATTTTCGGTCATGTATTATTCAGAAGAGGCAATTAGCAAGAAGCATATATTACATATTCCATTTGAGTAAAACGCGACGGTATTTTCCAATCCAATTTTCTCTTATTGTCAATTTGCGTGGATTATGGTTATAAATCGTTTCGTAGATAAATATAGTATCCATAGAAACATCAGTGTGGACGGGGGATAGATAAATTGGCACGTGTAAGTTATTAACGTACAAGTGTCGTGGTTTGCCACTGCCTGCGAATCGATGGCGATGGTGGATAAATTGCTATTGACAATGTACCAGCAGCTTATAGATTGTCAATGAATAGCTAGTAGACGGCAGTCCCGTTCATTAATAAATCCTACCTAAAAGTAGCAGTTATTCTTGTGGAAAAGTATATAACAATCGGTAGATAATGCATACAAATGTTAGAATTTATCGCCTATCTTTTCAATCTTTGGACATCCGGGATGTTCGAGCCGAATCCGGATTGGTGGCAATTCCCAACGCGACATTTAGAGGACTATTATCCTATAGAGTTGTCCATCTATCTAATGTCTTACTTAATGTTCTTCTTCGAGTCCAAGTCCGTGTTCACGATACGTCTTGTCCGGTTAGTTCTTTCTGTATTCTAACGAAATATACTTTTGTGTTATCATTCAACCACCGAGTCATTCCTCACTCGCATACCGCTCGACGGCCCTTCCTATTTCCCTTAACACGGGATAAGGTCCTGCGATTTATTTATAAAACGTTGGCTAAATCAATTTTTATTATATTTGTAAAAGGCGATTTTAGAATAACTTACAATCTATAAAAATACTGAATGAGAAAAGAATTTTTTGTAGACACTAAAATTAGAATTACATCATTTGATTCAGAAATTTCTTATTCCACGCAAAGTTAGGTACCATAAGCAGGGTAACGTGACGGTATACGAAAAAAATTATTACATGTTCAAGGGATTAAATTTTCAATAATGCCGAGAACTCAGTGCATATTGGTACGTATAGAATTCAAAAGGTTAATATAATTTACCGATTTGAAGAGAGGTCATTTTCTGTAGCGGGAATTCCACGCTATCGCTATCGATTTATTTGAGGGACTCACCGCGACATCGCCGTGTTACGAGTCCTCGGGACCAAAGACACTGCCGAAACAGCTCTCACCGATATGAATTATACATGTATTTGTGGCATCTAGTAACGCCATCTACCACTTAGGAAGAAACTTTTTGAGGATTCAGTCGACCGTATTACGCTTGGAGCCCCTGCTCGGGACGTGAGGATACTGAGGATTCCCGACCCCGATCACGTCTCGATGAATACGTAACTGTCGCCGCGCGGTAAATATCCGACCGCGAATGGCTCCGGTTACGAGACGCCTTTCTCTCCGGTCGCGTTCAATTTTTAGAGATCCGTTTGTGCTGGGCCCCTGGCGAAAATTGTTAGTGAGAGATTGTGTTTATATTTGTTTATGAAGAGTTTTATCAATGGTTACACTATTTATGAAGAGTTTTATTGATGGTTACACTGTTTGGAAGCACGTTGCAAACACCTGGTTAATCCTCTGCTGCAATAACATTTTATAAATACTTAGAAAACTATAATGGAAACGTTTGAGACTATGGTATTAAACGCCATTTAAACACTTCATAAGAAACGCTTTAAAAACAGAATCGCTTTAAAAACAGAAACGCTTTAAAAACACAATCATGTAACATTGATTTCAGCGTGCATCAAAACAATATCCCAACATCTCTCAAACGTTCTTTTCATAAGCATCTAATAAACATCTCCACAACATGGAGATCTCTTTTAAAAACATTATCAAACGTAAGAAGACAGTATGTAAGTGTCGAATAATCCGATAGATGGAATCCGATGAGACCCGTTTCTCGTATTTAAAATACAACAAACGGTGCTATATAAGAACGATATAAATGACGGAACTGCACAACTTGTATCAGTTGTATTGTGAAGTCCACTTTTCTAATAAAATGTGGTACACTTTTGGATTGATGTAACGTTAATGTAATCTTATTTTAGTTACCTTTATTTTTGAAGACTAATAATAACAATTAAATAAACATAAAACGTATGTATTTTATAACAAATCTTGTTTCTTACTTAATTATAATTTTGTATATTTGACGTCATTTTGACGCGTTCGCAAACTGCTGCTTAAAACACTTCGTGAACATTTGCAACACTCCAAAAACATCACACAACACTTTAGCTGTGAACATAAACAATTTCATGTTTAAATTTACATCTCATAAACAATTTAATAAATGTTTTAAAGCTCAAATGAAACATCTACTCAACACTTAAGCAAACTTCTCTCTTATAAACTTTCAATAAACATATAATTTTCGCCAGGGGCGTCGCGCGGCAAAGCGTCGCGACGGACGCGACACAGCGCGCGATCGTCTCTTCAATTATCCCCCCGGGAAGAATAAACAGCGATCATCGTAAACTCTCGACTGTGCGAATCGCAGAACGCTAGCTGAGGGCTTGTGAGGTGAGAGAGAGGATACGGGCGTATGTACCAGCACCCACGGGTGCCGCGGGTTCGTCGAGCGTTTTACGGCGCGTTTAGACGACGTTTATTTTATGACCTTCTCACCCCGCGCGTCCTCGCTCACTTTCTCGTCCCGCATACGAGGCAGTATGTTTCGATATGCAAAGGGTCGATGCGCGCCGAACGCAACAATAACCATTTTAATAGGCAAAACAGCTTGAAATAAATGTCCGCGTGCCATGCTGGCGCGACGTGTCCCTTAACGACGACTATAAATGTAGCTTCCTATTGACCGTGTCGTACTTGACATCAACGTGTTATTACGGGTCGAAGGCCACCGCCATCGAGTGAATGAATTATATTAATTGATAATAACCCGCTCTTCGAACGACCCATTCTCTATACTCTATGATGATACGTTACGTCGCTGATGGTATGTCTGGCAATCGTTATCATAATTATGTCTTTATATATGTTTAAATATCTCGAACTCAAGGAGATAATAAAATTGCGCGACAATGTTACTTTTGAATTTTTTAAAAAATGTTCATTCAAACGCTAATTGATTATATAATTAAAATTTTTCTTGCAAAAAATTAGACGGTGGAATTATTTCTACACACCTAAAGTTTTTGTAAATATCAAAATAATGTGTGATTGTTTCACATTATTGTTATACTTTATTTTAACAAAATCTTTGCTAAAGCATCGCAAAAATAAAATAATTTTTATATAGGTAACAACAATGCATCCTTATATATAAATAGTAGAGGAAAGTCCCCTATTATGAGATAGGTTCCTAATATAAGATAACAGGGTTTCTTTTAAACTAATAGGCCCAGATAGGACCTAATAGTTTAAAAGAAACCCTGTTATCTCATATTAGGAACCTATCTCATAATAGGGGACTTTCCTTTATATAATATGAAACAAGCGCACATTTAAATACAACATAAAATAAAATTAGGATTTGTTTCTTTAATCTGTACAGCCTTGCATCACGATAAAACTAACGTATATAACTGATCAATTTATCCCGGGTGGCAAAAAGGCTGCTCTCATAACGAGCAAAGAAGCTTAAAATAACTCGATCTGCCGGAAAAAATGTCGTGTGCCCCACGTGACCAATAATCCCGCCTAACGGTACTCATTACATGCCATCGAATAGTTGCAGGTCCTCGGATTCATTAAGCCCGTATCAGACTACGGATTGGGATTGTGATTGTATTGAAATTTGACCAATCAGAATATAGAAAATTGATCTCAAGGAGTGAACTTTGCTCTGGATTAGTCAAATTTCAATCCAATCTCAATCCCAATCCGTAGTCTGATACGGGCTTTACGAGATCGATCGTCCGTTGCGTTTTTGCTCGTTAAAAGTCTCGTTGTCCCGCTGCGATTTCGGCGCAACTATATTTGCATAGGTTTCGGCTCTCGCTGCGGTCGCTCGAAGATTTAACAGGGCGTTAAGAAGTAAAATATTGACCTGTCAGGCTCGCCGAGCAGTTGAATCGTCATACAAGTCCTTCTTTGGCATTCAAAGAATACGTAACAAATCGATTTTAGTAACGAGCTTCTTGTAGTAATCAATATCTTCTAGACCATAATTTGTCTTTTATTGGCTCTTAAGTACTCGCGCATCATATAATCGTTATTCGAAGTAATATCAGCGTGCGGTCGTAACTGCGTACGATCATATATCAACGCATTTATTTATAAATTAATATCAGTTATTCGACAAGATTAGGCTGAAAATGGCTTTTGAATAGGAATTTTGCAAAAATGTCATTTGGATTTTAAATTATGTTATTTGGAACTTAAATTATATAAAGTTTTATAATACTAAAATCCTAGAAAAAAATTTACAAATTTTACCATATTTAATCCGTAATAAGTATAAGTGTGGAGGTCATTTTGATTTATATTTTAATTTATTTATATTTTATACGTAAAGAAAGTCATTTTTATTTAAAATTAATTATAAATTAAGATGTTTTAAACAAAATAATAATTTTTAAGATTTAAAAATGTTTATGCGTCTGAATTAATTTCACCTTTACTCGAGAGCACTTATGAGTTAATACGAATAATCCGTGTGATAGTAACAAATATGAAATTAAATATACATTGTGTAGCATATTAAATTATATGGGTGTAACAAGATAACAATGTTAATTAAATAATACCTATAATAAATGCAATTTCAATATTGTAGTTTATCCGTACAAAATATGCAATTAGATCGCGTAGCTTCACATTACTATAAATCGAGCACAATACGCATGTATTAATAATTTAAATTATTGCTATTCGAAATCATCTACCAGTTACGAAGAATTCATTGCTATACAGGGTGTTCTAAAAAGGTGCGGCCAAAATTTAGGGAGATATTCCTCACACCTAATTAGAATTATTGTCTAAGTGTAAACAAGTAACCATAACATTAAAGGTAAATATTTTTCTGATTTCTGCCTGGCAGATAAGGTCACTACCTCATTTAGCCGTAACGTCGCATACTCTGCAGGAAAAAGCTCTAACTCCTGAAAAAAAGCGTTTCCGCACCCATGTTCATATAACATTTTTTCATCCTTTAGGTGTGAGAAATATCTCCCTAAATTTTGGCCGTACCTTTTTAGAACACCCTGTATAACAGCACCTGATGAATGCTTCATAACGTATTTTGCATTAATAAATCATATGTTAAAATTATGCGGCAATGATTAATGAAATATGTCAAATACGCATGTACAGGTATACGATTTGTGATACGTATATTTGTACATTCAAAGCCTTGTAATGCAAATTCTAACACAATTATTACTGTTAATTTTGAGATTAATGAGACGATGATTTAATATCTTTCAAAAGATTTTCTCTCTCGATGCGTTGTAATCATTTTAGAATCATATTTCAAACGCGAACATATTCGATAATACATTCGCGGCTACTTGATACTTACCGTGCTCTGAACAAGATTAGCATTCAAAAAAACATGAAACTTTTTGAAAAATTTCGATAAATTTTCATATGTCCCTACGTAGGTACTATATACAGTAGTAGAGTGATAAAATAGTGCACCGATATCATATTAAGAACCGGCCTGACGTCTGACGAATGTTTCGATTAACATCACGTGTTAATTCTAGAGGCAGCTCTGACTTCCATGCGGACAATTTACAACGTGGCGAACAATTTACAAGAACGAAAGTGGAGGGTCGTTATTAGGGCATAATTTGCGAAACTCAAAGTTGTCGGCCGAGAAGCATGAGACCAGGCACGATCGGCGATGGATTTATCGTCGACTTATTGTTAGCGCTCGTTTAGCAGTCGATAGGAGTAGTCGAGTTTGAAGATATAATCTCGCGGCGCGATAATTATTTAACGAGCTGTTTCAATGTTGAATTTTCGTCTCGCATTCTTGCGCACATACTCGTACTCCTGCACGTGTTTAACCACCGTCGCGTCGGGCCGACTCTGCTACGCTGGCTGCGCACGCCCGAGCAACAGACTTATTATACACGATGTAATTAGTTCTCAGTGATTGGAGGTATAAGCCGCACTTGTACCTTATCCAGGATATTAATGATTCAATACGCAGCGTGCGGCAACGCTTCTATTCTCATTTTCTCGACGATAGAACTGATATTTAATATAAGGAAATCTTATCATCTCATACATTTTAACTACAAAACTTATGGAGTTCTCTAACAAATGAGCTTCAAGATTTTCAGCACTAAAAGACATTTTTAAAGAAACTGTTTAATCTCAAAGAAAATTTTTCGACTTTTTTTCATGTATCTATTTTATAAACTATAAAGTTACATAAAAGTACGTATAATTATTTAAAATAATTAATTAAAAAAGTCATTTTTCAGTGACAATTAATAGTTAATTTTTTTCAGTAGGTCTCAATTGCGTTAATATCGATAAACATGATTTTCTTTTACGGTTACATCAGATATCACTATAATTGTTTCTCCATTGAGACGTGACATCGTTTTTTTTACATTTACGTGTTTTTTTTTCTTTTAACACTTAAATGGATATAAAATTGGTCGAAAATGAGCATGAAGCATTGTTGCGCGGCTGGATGTGTCGACATTATTTCTGGTTAGACATGGAAAGCCTCTTACAGAGGAATGTATCGGTATCGAATAAAACGATTTTGGAATCACTATCGCTACCCGGGTGACCCAGACTCGAGTAGCGATATCGAATCTTCGTACATGATCGCATTTAATTACGGGTTGCGGTGCTAAGATTCCATCTTGACATGCCTTTAATTAATATGAACTCAGTAGGTGACATATATTTATGACAATCACACAAGTCTAAAGGGTTGAAGCATCTTTCTTCTTTCAAAGGGTATTTTCCATTTTTTTTCCTATGAAATGGCATACCTGTTGTCCGTGTTGTATAATAAATATAATCGCAAAGATATCTCAATTAATTCTTTATAAATGGTTATTATGTACCACAATAAAAAACTACTTTATTAATTAACACATACATGACATAAAAATAAAATTAATTAAAAAGGTATAAACATTCAAACTCATAAATAGAAAAAATAACACAAAACAAAAACTTTTTCGATAATTATATATATTAATGTCCAAAATTGATAACCGATGAATACCGCAATTGGTTGCAAGAAAGAGAAATTATGGTTATATATGAATAATAAATGAAGAGTACAAGGAAAAAAGATCAAAGTCCACTTTTTGTCGAAATTGATCTGCTCATCTACCATGCTACCTTATGGCATTTTCATAGAACTTTCATAATTCTTATCTGTTTTGATCAAGAACAGTTACAATTTATTGGAAATAAGGCTGAAAGATGGTGGGGAAGAAACGATCATAATCCACGCGCTTGTGAAGAAGATGCGAAACATCAGAGTCCAACATATAATGTAAACATTAAGGCTGCGTTTCGATATTAAATCTAAATTTTGTATTAATTTTTTCAATAGCTTCCTAAGATATCTGATGTCTCGAAACATAAAATTGCGTTTTTCTCGAAATTGCTCCGTATAGACATTGATCGTTTTTTCCCTGTACTCTTCAGACATTGTTTATTATTTACGCTAGTTTTTTAGCAAATAACATTTTCACACAAATTATACATTCTCCTTGAACTGTTAAATATGTTAGACGATAGTAGATATACACTTACTAACGGATGCGCAAATTTCTCGAAAATTGTTCGAGCAGTGTTTCTCATGGGAAATCTTTGGACATTCAAACAGATATGTAACACCTGGCGACAGGTGCTAAGGGAGTATATCCGTGCTGTTTCACACTAAATATCCGGAAGGGTTCTGTTTAGTAATCTCACGGATGTTAACAGGATATACTAAGGATACTTGTTATTGTTTACGTCTTTCGTCTAGAGAGAAAAAAATTTAAATAACTTTTCTTAATTTTAAAACATAAATGCATAGATCTCTGTTCCAAATATCTAACATTTTAAAGTATGTGTTTTACAAACATATTAAGTTTGCACCAGTAGTAAATGCATAATGGGTATAATAAAACTATGTATATTGTTTATATAGTATAGTATATAAATCAATAGATAGAACTCAATATAAATCCTATAGTCTCTTTTTTATTAGAGCGTATATCAATTTCAAAAATTTATGGCACCATCAGTTTACCTGTGTTCAAACATATGTGGATTATATTATCGAATGAATTGGTACAACGATGACAGTATAAGTAGAAAATTCATCTTTGAACATTGTAATTATAAATATCCAGTTTTCTTCAGGTATAATAATTACATCTACAATGTTTCCCCGATACTTAACTTTTACAGATTGCCAGGATACATAATTCTTAGTGGCTGTTATATCCTTATCTTGACTCCTTGATTAATATCCAGCAGGATAACGTATATTAAGAGAATATTATACGCAATTTATATGTCAGTCATGTTACCACACAAGCGCAAACCGCGTCGCCTTGCAATATCGCGTCCTATATACGCTAACAATAATTTAAGATATTGATAACAGGAAAAATAAAGTATCGATCGATATATAGTCACGATAATTTTAATATATTTGAATATATTATCGCCCGCGTGTCAAGCTTGATTAATTCTTCTACATTCGTAAATTATCTCACGACGTAATTCAATGCCGTATTGGTGCACGAGACAACTCACATCCGTGAGAGCAAAAGGACCGAATGTGTTAGAAGTTGTTGCATCAGGACGATAACTTGCGATTTAATTAAAATACCTACACGCGCAATAGTGGTTCGTACCACATTAAATATAATAAATAAAACCACGTGCATAATACGTAGCTAATATCCCCATTTCCATAGTTAAAAAAAATATTGATTTTTATATTTACATCGGTTTATTTTTATTTTAAGTAATATTTTGTGCGTGTGTCGATTATTCTATTACTATATATATATACATATATTTCATATTTTCACATTTTTTACTGTGGTACTTGTTTCACTAATTTTGTTCCAACTGAATTTGACGGATCTTGCGGCATAGTTAACTCGCACACATGCGTGTGTGGAACTTATGGTATGAACGTCCGTTGATTTCTTAACTTCTGCCACAATTTCCGGTTTTTTCTTCCATCTTTCGCGGTTTCCTTCGTGACCTTCTTAAGGGACACTTCATCCTGTTTAATAAAATAGTTTCCGCTTCTTTCAACTGTTCCTTATCATCCCTACCGAAATACGATTTTTATAGATATATTTTCCGTCGAAAATTGCTATTTATTTAAAAGGCTAGTCATGTACAAAAAAAGCAAATTTTCTTTCTGTATTTTTTTATGTTAACTTCTTCTTTCCATATTTAAAATGTATCATTGCAAAATCTAAAAGTTAGACAATTTTTTATTTATAACTATATTTTATATATTATAATTAAGTATATGTATAATGTCTTAATATCTATTGTTAGTTAGAAATAATATGTTGTCTTAAAATTCATCAAAATCATTATTTTAATATTAATACTATGCAAATCTATTTTTTATAGAAATTTTTTTAAATATTAGGTTTAAATTAAACTGAGAAGTCCTTCGTGTATGTCTACTTTAAACGATCCTTAATTTCCTGCTATACATACTATTTTTGAATCCTCTCTAGATGATTTTTTTTTTCAATTGGCTTTCCTCCAACGTTCTTCTCTCGTGATTCTATTTCCTTGATGATATAGAACTGTCTCCGTAAGCCTCATTCGTGTCTCGCGATCAGATCGACTATTTTAACGGTTCTTGACGTCGCATGTTCTAACGGTATGTAAATAAATAGCCAAGATTCCATCCTAATAATTACCTTTTTTATTAAACGTAAATATTACATACACGTGCAATCAATCGCCTTATCTCTAGAGATTATTAACAAAATAGTTGATGAAATTTTCAAAATAAATAATAAAACAAATTCTAATTTCTTATAAATGTTTCCTTTTTTGTTAATAGGCACATAAAGTTGACAAAAAATTACTTTCTTTTTTTAACTTTAACATTACTGTCGTCGTCAATCTCACTCAGTTTTGTCCTCGTAGATTAATGCGTTCCTTTACTTCTTCGATCTCTCTCTCTCTTGGCCTCTTTCCAAACGATTCTTTTTCTACTTGTACTTATATACATGTATAACATTGCACTTTCTTTTTAACTTTAATGTTACTCTCTTCGTCGATCTTAGCTCTTTTCTCTTCATTAACCGCTCTACAAATCCTAGTTATTTGTGAATACTGTGAATTCAGATCGACCATTGCCATTTCTGTGGACAGTACAATAGTTTTTCGTTATTATTTTCTTTACCTTCTTAACGGATTCTTTCGCCGATACTACTATCTAAAGATGAAATTGTCTTATGGAAGAAATCTTAGATTTTATTGCCTCGTTCAATCTTTTACGTCTCCCTCGATATTTTCAGTGTCCCGATTTTTCTTCGTTAATTCGTCAAGGATCTCTTGTTCCTCAGCCGTGAGAGTCGCTCTATTCACAAAGTTCACGATATTAGCTGCGTGTATCATCAACAAGCGTTTTCTCTCTTCCTTCGCGCGTTCCGCCTCAACTAGTTCCAATCTCTGTTGCTCTTTAGCGATTTCCTCAATCCTAGCAATCTCCTCCTCGCGAATCCTGCGGCGGTGCTCAATCAAACTCTCCAGGTCTTTCCGGTACTGTACTTTCATCCTTCTTTTCGCCTCCGCCGTGCACCTTGCCATCTTCTCATCTTCCATAATCTTCCTCATAACTTCCTCGGCCCATGCTCTATCCTCCTCCACGAAACGCAGCCTGCACTGTTCCGTGAAGACTATCTGTTCCCGTAAAGTAGCTGCCAGTTCTTGCTGCATCTTTTTCCTGCGCATCGCCTCCTCCATCTCCCTGATTACAAGCTCGCACCTGATCTCTTCAGCTACAAGATCAATCAGTCGCTCTTCCTTCTCTCGTTTTCGAGCCTGAGCGTCCAGCATTATCCTCGTTGTTTCCAGCAGGACACGCTCGCGTCTCTCTATCTGCTCCTGTCGGAGTCTACTCACCTCCTTCGATCTCTCCTCTATCTCCTTAAAGTACTCCAGATCTTTCAGTCGCTTCTGCTCTTCCGCTTCGCGCTCCTCCTGTCGACGCACCTCCCTCATTTCCTCGAGGATCAGTCTCTCTCGCCTCGTCCTCTCCACAAGCTCGCACTTTTTCTCCAGCGCCTTCGAGAGCTCCTGTTCCTCCTGCACTCGGTCCGCTTCTTCCAAGAACTTCCTGTACTCACGAGCCTCCTCCACAATGACTCTTCTCTCTTCCTCCTTTCGCGTCAACTGCTCGTCCAGTTGCCGCCTGTACTCCTCCGACTTTCTTAAGATCTCCGACCGGCACCGGAGATCCTTCTCCAACACTTCCTGTTGTTCCTGACGGTACAAGTCGGCGATCTCGCGTTTTCGCACGAGCTCGGCGTATTTGTGAGCCTGTTTCTCATCAAGCTGAGCCTGCAGCCCTTTCACCATATAAGCACGCCGTAATTCAGCCGCCAATTCCGCGATCGCGTCATAAGACTCGCGGTTGCGGCAACTGCGACGAAACTTCGCGAAGTACAAAGCGCTCTCGTTGCTCGGGGGAGTTTCTTCCATCGTTAATAGTTGATTTTGCTCTATGGATCCAAAAAATCGTGCGTTTGTATGACAAAGATTGTGGAATTAGGTGGAAGCCGTTGATTAGCTGGGCTGCCTTTTTAACGTGTTGGAAGTTGGTCATAATCTTCTGGTTTCGCCTGCAAGGGTTACGCTATAGTTCATTATAGTCTTGTAGAAAATGGATTAACTTAAATGCGGAAATAATAGGTGTAATATGTATCTGTACATCTTTAAGATTAATTTTTAATGTAATTTACGTATTAATAGGCGTCTGCGATGCATAATGGTATAATAAAGATTTAAAATAATTAAGATAAGAAAACTTTTTAAGGAATAAAGAAATGCGTCTTATCGAAATCATTATGTATGATTTATTAAGCCAACAAATAATATATTAAAAAATATAATAGTATTATAAATATTTATATAGAACTAAGCTTGAGCAATTAAGTTTGGTATTTAATTCGGTATATTTATTGCGCCAGTGTTCTATTTAAATAAATCCACCAAATCAATTTTTCCTTTGATGCTATCGTTTTCCAGAATTTTTATTGATTCATAATTACAATATTGCAATGAAAATAATAATAATAATTTATTTATTATTTAAACAATAATAATTTATATTATAATAATACATTAACATTTATAATTTATTACAACAATATATTGACATATATAAGATTTTTTATAAGATTTTATATTTCAATATATATATTCAATAATTATGTATAGTGTATACTGACATATTGTTATTGTACAATTGGTGTGTATGCATTATTGCTAATTAACTCATTTTTAATCACTTTATACGTTATGTACATACATCCTGATTCTTTAAATTAAAAAATGCGTCGAGTATCTTCATAAAGTAGCTCTTGGAAAGCTCATGCATTAAACATTGCATTGTTTTGGTCGATTTCTGCTCGTTAAGCGAACCACATCATATTATGCGTTTTTATGTGTGTACATACTTTTCTATTCATTCTCTACCTCACGAAGGCGAACGTGCTAATTAATTAACGCGTCGTCTGATTCGACATCACGCGGGAAACATGTCGCGGCGAGAGAGAAGCGCTCGGCTTGTCAGCAACAAAAAATTTTTCGCGATGCGGCTCGCACCGTTCGCGTTGCTACGAGTCGCATTTGCATCTCGCATGACGCGAGACTTATGTTCGTGTACCAAGCCGCATTAACGTTCAGATTAACGGTAGCCTTCACGTTGGCTACTACTACTACAACTACTTTTTCTTTTTCTTCTTATCTCCCCCCTCCCCTAATTTTTTCCCAGCAAGATTTAAGTGCGCCTTGGGAATGTTCGCACACAATGAATTGGGTTAATCCAAATTTAGCGGTGATTGAGAGAAGTGGGCTGCGATACCGTTATACTTTTTCCGTAATGGCTCTATTGTTGATAATAATGAAAATGAAAACTATTGTTAGGTTTAAACTTTGACGCATAAATAAGCCTTGAACTTACTTGGGATCATGTTAATTCGCGTTTGCATGAGATAGGCGCATGTTCGTTATCATAATTATATTATAAGATAAATACATCCAATAATTTATATGAATAGGACATACGTGTATAATCCTATTTATATACAGGTATAGGATTATATAAATAGGATGCGGATTTACTTATTTATCCTTTAAATAGGATTTATCAATAGTAAAGCAATTAGCGATTCTATTAACGATCAAGAAACAGGAAATCGCAAAAGTGAAACGGATGTAATTTATGCATGCCATAGTATCGTTATTAACAGATATTTAGATTTATCAACAAATTCTTTTTAATTGTTTATCGTATAACATTTAATATCTTTAATCTATCATGTTGTATCTATATGCTTGTAAGAAGATGGGGAAAATTGCGGGTGCTTGCTTTCATATGTAAGAGGACGAAACAATGTTACGTACGAAGATCGATCTAGAACGTGACGAAATAACTTACAAATCATCGTTCGAGTTTTCTAAAAAGATACCAAGATTGAATCAGCACTCTGTCCCTATGACATTGACATATGCGTTCCACAATTGCGAGCCGCTTGTTCGACTAAACCAGCTGCCGGTTTTAGTACAGGACTGTAATTTACTGAAGTGCCCACACAGTTAGCGTACGTTTTATCAAAACATCAATGGCAAGATTTCGCAATAACGCTATTAACAGATAATAAGTCGAATATTCTTAATTTAGCTTAATATAGTGTATTAGCTTAAATAAAGTAAAAATAAAATATAATATATTAGAATAAACTAAAAATAAAATTCTAAAAAATGTATAACAATTATTTGGCGTCAATCAATATCAAAATCTGTAATTGTAAATTGTAAATATTACAAATAAGAATAACTTTGTTAAAATTACATTCCATATTAAAACTGTATTATAAAAATATAAAATAATAAATTTGCGAATTGCATTATTGTGAAATATTCTTTTCGAAACAGTTTTATGAGCAAGAACTTATTAAAATCAATCTTTTATTTTTTAAATAAATAGTATTAAGGATTATTTTCAAGATAAAGAGAAATTTCTAAAACGTATTTTGTACGTTATTCACAAAAAGTATATGATGTTTAAGAAGATATTCCCTCCAATATCAGAGAGCATAGCGCCGAGCTTGAGCAGTAACGTTCTTGAGCGATTCAAGGCCGCTTATTTGATAGTAGCAACTCTTGCTCAACCAACCGTTTTGTTTTATGTGTAAGTAACGATATAATTGTTGCCGACCGTTAAAATGTATGTATACATTACTAATAGCGCAACATCGTTTGCTTGGCGAATAGCTCGAGCGTAGCATAACGCTTTGTGCATATATGCAAGAGATTTTATAGAGTAAACGTTCTACGAAAATTATGAGCATTTCAATCTCGTAAATTTAGTAAAAATTGTTTTAAGAACGTGTATTGTAGAAAGATTAATGATTGTTTGCGTCCATATCTTGAAAATTTTTATCTCTAAGAATGAAACAAGAGGGAGAAACTTCTACAATTCTATAATAAATTAGAAGGCAGAGACATTCCTACAATTTTTTACTTTTAAATTTTAAACCATCACTTTTGATTTAGTTTTTTATTTTATTTAGTATATCTGATTTAGTCTCATTTAAGTATTATTTTATTTAATTTATAATTTAACTTTTAATAAAAAACTTGTAATAAAAAATAAAAAAGAATTTGCACATTTTATCTTCTTGAAGGAAAAATTTAATGTTAAAAAAAAGTGTCTTTTTTCAGTATACTTATACAAATATATTCCAATAAAAATAAATTAAAAATGCATGCAGTAATATCTTTCTGCCTTATATAAAATTATTCCACACAAGATAGAGTGCAAACGCTTTCTTTACCCATTGTACATTTCGTTAAGTTATAACTCTGGGTTTCTCGAGAAAACCCCATGTATAAGGAATGTATCAAGATTCCCAGTTATCACTATCTTATATTGTATCACTGTATATATTGAGAGTGAAATCTCGTCAATTAACCCGTTCACAGTTAACACCGATTGTATGTTACATTCTTTCAATGAACGCGGTGACTTCGACCGCACGAGGACGCGTGCGCCGTCATAGAATTAGCGATAAAAACGAGATAAACGTACCCTTTGTGCGCAGATCCGTGGACACCTGAATTCGTACAAACTGCAGCAGCCACGTGCACCGAAACACTAAATGTAAAACAATCGAACGTACACCGAGAAACAAAGGAATCTTTCGTTTCGCGCCGGACTCGCCGGGACGGACGCAAGCCGGGGCAACGAATCGGCTCGGGTCTCCTTCGGCGTTTCCGGTCCCGTCGACCCGTCGCGGTCGGTTCAATTTGCCGGCTCGAGACACGTACGCGACTCAGAGAACGCACCGGTTTAACACGAACGAACGCCACGGCGGATTGAGACCGACTAACCGGCTTTCCGCGTCGGAGCACACGCGAGCCACAGCTCCGCTCTTTGCCGCTTGGTCCCTTTAGACCCCATCCCTCCGACGCGACGGGCCCCCGCGGGAACCGGCTGGATGGGTTCCCTACGGCCCTGAAAGTGGATGTCGGGGGCGTGTGATTATGTGCGAGATGCCAGATATGCGTGTAGAGTGCGAGGGTCGGAACGGAACACGTTGGAATATTCGATTCGGTTTTGTAACCGCTGCGAACTATACCTGTGGTTATCGAATAACGCGCACCGCCAAATATAATTTTACCGCCAAATATTCGGATATTTTCCCGATATGGTTCAATTGCGCCAATCTGGACGCGATAATCATCCGCAGGATCCGTTATACTTGGGATAAAGCGATTATAATGATACATTGTAATCTTAATTTGCAATCTTAAAGTTGCTGTTAATTTTGATACATTCAATAGTTGGATATTTAAGTTAAGATTCAATTCAAAAAAATAATGTGAAACAGAACTGGAATGATTAGTAGTTGCTCGTTCATAAATCATAAAAGAATATATCTAGGTAATGAGATTTTAACGTATGATATATTGTTAAAATATATACCATTGTAAATATTGTTAAAATATCTATGAAATTTAGTATGCTACTAAAATAATGTTTTTTGCATATGCATTTATAATTAACATAGTTTTTGAAGCAAACGTATATGTGTTGACATTCGTAAAAAAAGGGAAAAATTTTCAAATAAAAGTTTCTACTTGAGAAACTTTTATTTGCAAATTTTCGATATAATAGGTATTAATTGTCTCGGGTATTTTCGTATAAAAGTTAGAATTTTCTTGGTTGGAATACGAAATTCTAACTTTTTCTATAACTTTTTAATAAAGCATTTTGGAACTTATGTTTATACCTATAAGTATTATTTATTTATTTCTGCTCATAGAACATATATGTATACTACTAAAGTTTGTACGGAAAAATTTAGAACACCCTGTATATGTTAAATTTTGCATTTCAAAAGAAATCAGGAACTTTGAAAACTAACAATTAGTATTAAAAGTTTTATAACAACCGGATTGTGTTGCGTTCAGAACTTCAGAAATGGCATATCTTATAAAAATTAAGAGTGCCATACAGGAATGTACATTTTCTTATCTTTATTTACTCCGCTCGCTAACCGCGCCGAAAGGCAGTGCTGCACGAGTGTAGGATGTAAACGCAAATAGGTTACATTTTTATGGATTTTGATAGCTGTTGTCGGCTATCGCCTTTCGCACTTTTGCGAGAACCTGTTTCAAAGTCGCGATTTGGAGGGAAACGGTGCATAATCATTTGAGAATCCGAGACACGCCGTGCTCGACGAAAGCTGTGACGGTACAAAATACGAAGCGAAAGGTACAGAGAGATACAGAGAGTGCTCGTATTTAGAAATAGTTTCAACTGAAGGGAAACGTGGCTTAATAGCATTATTAAAATAAGCTCAACGGCGGCGGCGGCCGCGGCCGCGGCGGCGCTATTACTCCCTAGAAACCGGTCGTTTTAATAGAGTCGTAAAGCAACTTGATATGAGGATAGTGACACTAATCACCGTAATATGCAAGAGCCCTTATTGTCCGGTCACGCCTCTCGAGTTCTTACGCGCACGAGTATGAAGAACTGGGGATTTTAATCTTGGAAAAGATTATTAAAAAAAAAGAGAGAAGTTAAAACGCTGCATATATCTCGTGCCGAAGATATCTATATATCTTTCTTTGCAAAGAGTAGGGGAGACCGGGGCTAACTCGACACGATTTTTTCAAAGGCAATTTTTAACAACTAATTAAAATTTTCAAGCGAATTCAATGGTACACATTTAAAGAGTGTTCCTTTAGGTACAAAATTGTTTGAGGAAGTTTTGCTGTAGGTACGTCGCTTTGTTTTGCCCCCAGGAGAGGAAAAGCCACGTGAATAAGACAAATTTTCAAATTAAAAAATGCCGGGGCAAACGCGACACTTTGTCTAATCGATACAATTTTATCTGAAACTTATTTTTTTATTGTTTGAAAATGAAAAATACGTTGTTTATCGTGTATTTAGAAAGTACAAAAATTCAGAATAAAGCAAAAATATCACTGGAAATAATGAGAAAAACATGTTGAACTTTCAATTATCTTCTCCTGAACTCATATCTGAAAAACAATTAAAGCGGAGTCTACAATGAGAATTTAAGGCGTAAAAAGTTTTAAGCCTTAAGCCGTAAAAAATTGACAAATCACAATCGAATATGAGAAGAATACTCGACTGTGATTTGTCAATTTCTTACGTTTACGGTACAATCCCTGCTAAAAGTTAAATTTTTAATACAAAATTACTATAAAATGAAGACTTTGCATGCATGTCAAACAACTCAAAATTTTTTTTTTTTTAAGTTTTGAAACTTAAAATACAATATCAATGATGTATATTTTACATATAAAAATAGTTTTAGAAATATCTTACTCTTTAATTTATATTTACAGCAAAAAATGTCGATTCTCCATAAGGAATAATGTTAATTTTATTAACTTTAAACTTACATCGTTAAGCAAATCACTTTTAAATTTTACAAAGTATTTTTAATTTTTAGAAACATCTTACAGGCATTTCTGAATATATTTGAAATATCTCCAATACATCCTTAAAATCACGATATCTCGCGAATGAGGGTCCTAATTAATTTCAAATTTTTATGGAAGCTTTGGGAAGCCTTAAAGAACATGCTCACCGATGTTTATCAATTTCTGATATTTTCTTGAGATCGGACTCGGACATCCTTTAAGCTTAAAGCATTTTTACGCCTTAAATCTTAAATTTTCATTGTAGACTTCGCTTAATGCAGGTAAACTCGCGATCGGCCATACGTGCAAATTTGTCATGAGCCAAAGACCGTGCCATAATAAATGGCAATATGTCTTGACACCCCGATTAGTTCTGCAGCATGTTTGATCTTCATTTTTCTTTTTTGCGGCAAGTACAGCCTTATCTATTACTGGTCTTTTTCTATTGTATGTACGAACCATTTTGTTGTAAGCCAAAAGCAAGTGACTTATTTACAACGCTTTATCGAAATAGATTAGTGTCGACTTTGCCCCGAACGTCGTTTTTCATTTTTGTCACTCCAAAAACAGAAAAAATTTTGAAAATATGCAAAAACGATTATCGGATTCATATAGATAGAGCATCGAATTTTCCATCAAAATCACTTAATGATAGATTCGTAAGAGTAAAGCTCGATGAAAGAGTAGAAATTTTCAAGAGATCAAAAAAACTTTTCACCATCGAAAACGCTTATATCGCACTAGAAGTTACACCATAACTCAGAATGTCACCAAATTCCATTGACAACGCTGGCACATAAAGACGCATTTGCCGTAGGAAAGGCAAGTTTCTACGATGGATTTAAATTGGCAAAAAGCTTAGTGTCAAGTTTGCCCCGGTCTCCCCTAACGAATGGCAAATGTGCGATAATGGGTTGGAAAAGGTTTTATTATCACTGTTAAAAGCAGGACGATGAATTAATTAGAATGTGAAATTTGACAATGTGAGAAAACAATATACACAAGTGCAATACATAATAAACATTATATAATAAGGTATATGATGAAATATTTGTATATTGCAAAAGGCATAGATATATGATGTATATCCTCATACACATTGAAATTTCTACATTTATATGATTCTTTACGCATGTCCTTTACGACTGCCGGCTAAAATGTTAAATATAACTAAAGTATATGTTGTTACGCCGGCCATTTGAGGGGGCTCGTGATGAAAGTATGGACGATACGTAAATGCCCCCGAGGGGAATTATTTGCGCTCTTCTCTCGTTCCACGTGAGAGAGTAAGAAATAGAAGAGGTGGGCGAGAAAAACGAGGAAGCGCGATGGGAATAAACCGGACGATGACGATGAGAAATATCTAAATTAACGTGAAGGAGGAGCGTGGCACATGTAAGATTAAGGCCGGCTCGTCCGACATGACCGTCCTGCCCCGACATGATACATCGCTGCCTTATACGAAATAAACGATTCTACGAGGATGCATGGAAAGCGGCGCGCACTCGCGTACGAGAGATATTTTCGCAAATCTCCATACGGCAGGGCATAGAGATGATTTATAAAAGTACCGGACTAAGGCGTTTAAGGTCTCAAAGTGTAAAAGGGTGAGTAGAAAGCAAAAAGGAATTTTATTTTACCTTCAAGTTTGATTGACGCGTAGATTAATTCCTTTTAACATCATTAATACTTCTTTTATAATATTAACGCAATTTTTCTAACTTGATACATATCAAAGAATATTAAAATATCATATTAAGAAAAATGTTGCATATTTAAATAAGACCATAAATTCCAAGAATTGAAAGAGTTGTACGAATTTATTCTCGTTGAGGAAATCTTGATTCTAATTTTACAATATTTCTATTAATTGTATAAGTAAAAATGGTGATGTCGGACAAGAGTGATAGTTTGTAACCTATCACTTTTTAGTATTTTAATTATTATTATTGTATTTATTATTATTATTATTATTATTATTATTATTATTATTATTATTATTGTATTTATACTGTATTGTTTTTTTAGGAGTAATATTTTATTACGGTGGGTATACAGAATGGACAAAATAAAGCGTTACAAATTTTATCTTCAAAAATGTTGTTTGTATAGAGAAAAATGTTTTATACAAAAGTTGTACGGTTGACACAAGATGATGACAATAATTTAACCTTGGATGGTTGTTTGAATACCACGTAAACATCACCTTCATTTTCTTAAATAAAACCCCCTATATTGTAGTATATAGTTTGAAAGGGCATAAAATAAGAAAAATTTTGGCGCAAGTTAAAGGTCGATACGTTGACCGGTTCAAAAGTTATTTAGGGTCAAAAATTGTTGTTTTTAAATTTTAATCCTAAATAACTCCCAAACGGATCAACGTATCAACCTCTAACGAGCCAACATTTTTTTATTTTATGCCCTTTTAAACAATATAGTGCAATATAGGGAGTTTTATTTGAAATTTTTTAGTTAAAATCCCGTTCATTTAATCCACAACTTAAGAGTTTTAAATAGGACGCCCTCAGTATTGTAGTTTTATTATTTGAAAAGGCATAAAGTAAGAAGAATTTTGGTACAAGTTAGAGGTCTTTACGTTAGTCCGTTCGAGAGTTATTTAGGGGAAAAGTTCGAAAACACCAATTTTTGACCCTAAATAACTTTTGAACGGATCAACGTATCGACCTGTAACGCGCCAAAATTTTTATTTAAATTTATTTTATGCTCTTTCAAACAATATGCTACAATATAAGAGGTTTCATTTAATAAATTAAAGGTGACCTATACGTGACCTTCAAACGACCATTTAGGATCAAATCATTGCCACAAACTTTTGTATGAAACATTTTTCTCTGCAAACAATATTTTTTGACATAAAAATTTGTAACGCTTTATATTGTCCACATATTATTGAGTATATATAAGTATATAAGTAAAATTTTAAACGTGTTACATTCATTTGTATGACATTATTACAAAAATTATAATGTGAATGATATAAGTATTATAATATAATAACTATTCTATTTTAACCCTCACACTTTCTGAGCCACCCGTTAATACCGCACATGGGTTAGCGTAACCCAATGATTATTCTTTTGTTTATATCTCGAGATCTAATGCACCAATTTTAAAGCCCTTTTTTTAAAATCGATTATACGCCGAACAGTAAGGAAAAAGAATAAATAGATTAGAATGTCATGAAACTTCTGGTACTCGAGATATTTTGAATAGAAAGAAAAGAAATGTTTTAAGGAGGTATGATCGATTACTGCGGGGTAATGGAGGGAGGGATACGCTATTCTCAATACCAACTAACTTCATTAGCAATACCAATCTAGTGCACACATACATACATACTTACACGAGGCACTTGTGTGCGGCATCTCCTCTATCCATATGCTACCGCAGCCAGCTTCTGAAAAAGTCATCATCGCTTATTCCCTCCTTCACATCGAATAACTATGAAATTCGAGGCTTATTTATTATTGTATTTTTATAACTAAACGGTCAATAATTTCGGTTGCTTTTAGCATTCCTAAAGTGTTCTTTTATACTATATGTATATCCGTAGTTCATCACATTCTTATTATTTGTTCTAATTATTAAAATTTAAAATACGATATTTCCGTACGCTTTGCTATGCAATCATAGCAAATGTAACAAACTGAACATTGTTATTGGAGAACTTTTGGAACGATCTGAAGGACAAAAGATATGCTTGCGCTGCACTGAAATATATAGAGACCTGGTTTACACCCATTCTTTAGTCTGCTACCTAAATTCTAAATTCTACCTGTCCGCCCGGTGTAAACGCTTGGTAAGCTACCCGCCTTAGGCTTAGTCTAGTCCTCGATTTCGAGTGGACGAGCTGACTTCAAATAGGCCTTCTTTTTGTCGGCGTAAACACGCGAGACAGGACTAAACTCCGGAATCTGTGGATAGTGCGATATATTTTTTTAAATTATTGTTGTGCAAAAGAGTCAATATTTAAATTTTGAGATGTAATTAAATTTTATGTTAAACAAAACAAATAATTACTCAACAAGTGCGCATGTGTCTGTTCTCGCTCGTTTAGATGATGGAACGGACGAGTCAGGTGATGTTTTATGTTGCTCTAAAACGCTTGCTACACGTCTGTATTAAAATGTGATGTGATCAAAAGGGGGAGTCCCGTTTGCCTACAATCCTGATTACCAACAGCTTCGTTTGCTTACAACATTTTGCCTACAGCTTAGTTTGCCGACATTCCAGATTGCCTACAGAGCGATTGCTAACAAACATTATTGCGCACATGTAATAGTTAAAAATACGAAAGTACGTTTGCGCACATGGCCAAACACATTGGACACATGACTTTATTGCACACAAGCAGATTGCACACATGACATTATTGCGCACACACACATTGCACACATGACTTATTGCGCACATACACGTTATATTGCACACAATGTTGCAGGCTTATTGTAAAATCAGCTTTTTTGCAAAAAAGCTAGCCTTCTTGCGAAATGCAGCCGGCCTTTTGCGAAAGCATTTGATCGTTTCTTTAATAAGACTAACGTATTTTAGACTTTTTGCAAAGTGCCTAGCCTAGCACTAGCCCATGTGTGCCAAAAAGCCTAAAATGCGTTCAGTCTTATTGGGAAACGATCAGTGCTTCGCAAAAGGCCGGCCTTTCGCAAAGAGGCTATAGACTTTTTGCAAAAGGGCTGATTTTGCAGTAAGCCTGCGACATATGTGTGCAATATAACTTTTAAGTACACTCAAAAAAATGTTTTGCCAGTGTAGGTAGAATTCTAGGTGGCACAACAAAAAAGTATCGCTGATTTTTGTATCTGTTAGAATATTGTTTGCTACATACAGAATTTATAGCAGCAACATTCTAGTAATATCTGCTGGAAAATTTAGGTCCCATTACCAAATGTTTATCACTGCATTGGATAAATATGAGTTTCAATACTATAGCTAGAACGATCTTTGTGAGAAATATAGCTGCCGATTATAACTGCAGCAGCGAGATAATATAACAACATATTCTAGATGTCATAGCTAACTTATTTTTGTAGCTGCAGCTAAATTAATTGTATACTTTTTTAATGTATCTATGCAATGGCTGCGTTTGGTAATAGAAAAAGCAGCTTTGCAATTATAAGATTCTTTAATATAATTGGTTTATACATTTATAGATCCATGAGAAACTATAAGGGCAAAAACCAATCATATTAAAGAATCTTACAAGTTGCAAAACTGATTTTTCTGCTTTTAACTATATAATGGAAGATGTAGTGTAAAATGAAATACCACCTTATTAAAAAGAATACAGTTTATTTACCTTGTTACAACTAAAACTATATTACAACTATACCTAAATAACTAAAAATATAATGCTTTATTACATATTCTTTATAGTTGTTAAAGTAAATGATGCAATGTAACATATTGCTTTCCATCATTGCCTTTACAAAACAACAAAGGCAAATAATCTAAAAGATCAGTAACTAGAATTGATATTATTTCCGCAGTATTGGTTACGTTATAAGCATGAAAATGTTCACTGTACATTGTACATGAAAGGACATTGCACACGAGGCAGACATTGCCATTATGATCTACTAATACGGAGGAAATGATACCAAATTCAGGTCCATTATCATCATCCACTCCAATTGCAACGCACATCCCCTTTTTATATAAAGTTCCTTTAAAGATGACAAAAGCATGTTGCATAAAGCCATTAGAAAAACTTATTGGTAAAAATAACGAATTATAATAATCTGGTTTTTCTTCAGGTCCTACTTTTAATAAAGTATGAAGTCCCTTTCGAGTCATGAATCGGTAAGCACACCGAAGTTGTTGTTTTAAAGCTAAAGTGAAAGCAATATTTTTCCTAGAACGAGTAGCTTTAGCGTCTTGCACAGCTGGCTGATGATTGGCTTCAAACCGATCACATGCTAAATTAACAAGAGCACCAGACCGAGACAAAATTGATGGATAATGAACCATATGATGGTGTTTAGGTTTCAATGTATCTTGGAAAAGAATAACATACAAACGATGATGTTCATTAATTCTCTCCTTCAATATCTTAATCATTTCTTTCTGCATTTGTCTACACAAAACAATTTCAATAATATCACGGAGAATTAAGTAAAACTTCCATACGGGATCATTATCAGGAACAAGGTCACCTACAAGTAAAGCAAAGATACGAACAAAAGTGCGCATCTCACTGGCAGTCATTTTCACTGATTTATTGCGAAGAGCCTTTTCTTTAAACTCAGTAGGTTTATTAGTAATAGTTTTATCATAATTAAATGTAATGAGTCGGAAGTTAAGTGTTTCGACAGTAAAGTATTTTTTCACAAAAATTAATTGATAGAGAATGTGACCCATATCGTAAATACAAGTACCCTCAAAAATGTCATGCATAATGTCAACACTTGGATTGTCAGTTACTTCAAAAGTCTCTACCTCGTTTAGGACAGACTCTTCACTGACTCCAGTTAAAGATACGTTACCAGTTTTGCAATCTATATCGTGCTGTAATTTATTCCTGAGTAAACTTGAATCTTCCTCTGTTTGAATATGAATTAAAGATCTATGAGCATGGCACATACGACATGGAAAATTTGCAGTAAACCCCTCAGCAAAACCAAGCATTGAATGGAGAGCTAAATTATCAGCCACTAGAAGAGTCATAACAAAATAGACTGTGTGAACAACACTATTTATAATAATTTCGATACCATTATTGAACAAAAAGTTTGACTCTTTAATAAAAATCCGGAATGTTCGTTTATTTCCATAATTAATACGATCACATGTGTTAAAAAGTAAAGCTAAGAAAATATTATCTAAAGAACCTTGAAATTCTGAGGGAAGACATGCTATTTTCACATAGACAGCACCAAGTTTAGCACTGTGATTTCCAATTTCTTTATCAACTTCAAAGTCATCATAAAATACGAAAAGAGGAATTACAAGTTTCTCACCAAATAAAATTTTTTTATTTTGCCAATGAGATCCATGGATATAGTCAGCAAAAAAATCCTCACATGAAGTTTCACTTAAAACATTTTTAATAACATTGAACACATTCGGTAGCTCTAGAAAAACTTTCAGAATCTTCCTCAAAGGTACATATTGTCCTTTAACATTATCAACCTCAACAAGTACTTTTCCATCAATTTTTTTTGTAAACATATCAGGAGCAATGTTATAGTCTTCAGGTGGAATATAAAACCCTAATTTTTTCATATATTGTAATCTTAAGTATTCTGATTTTAAATCCTCAAATGGACATTTTAATACATTGAGTCGACAACAAATGTCATCAATAATACTAGAGTCAACATTTTGACTTAGACATATAGCTGAAATATCAGCAGATAGCAATGAGAGACTAGTGGACAAAAAATCAGTAATGTTTTCTACATATTCTTGAATTATTTTACGGGGGCGACCAGGTTTACTGTACAGTTGTGCTATTAGCATAGAAGCAAAAGTCGTGATTTGATATTTCAAAAAAGTTTCATTGAGTAGACATTTGTCGTGGCAAGAAGTTTCTTGTGTTGAACCATCAATAGATGAAGAGAAACTATCATTTCTGCACTCATTATTAGTCGTCTTGTTATTACTAGGCAATACATTAGAATTATTAAATACTCTTTCATGAACATTTTCGTTATTATTTGCAAAATCTGGCATAGAATCTGAAGTATTATCAGTAGGGGCATGAAACTTTTTTAAATGACGTCTAAAGCTACACCAGTTAGAACATCGTTGGTGACACCCAACTTCAATGCATTTGAAAACAGAACGGTTATCATCGAGCTTATGAATAAGTCTTAAGTGTCTGTGTAAATGATTTATCTCGGGTAACTTAATTGCACATATAAAACAAGACGGCATTTTGTTAAAGGGCATTCAAGTAATCAAGAAAAATAAAAAAAAAAAATAAAAATAAAAATAAAAATCTTTGAATTTGGCATATTACAGCAACATATTATATATAAAGTCAAGAATTCAATCGCTGTAAAACCCGCAAATAACAATATCTCTAAATACTGTAAATATTAATTCTAAATATTATATAGATGAAATAGATAAAATCGCAGTATTCTTAAAATTTTCGTACAAAAATTGGAAAATATGCTTGCATGTTTTATAGAGAAAAACCAGAACATTCAAAGCTGTATAATCACGAAAAATCTCGTATTCTACTTACGAGAAAACTTTTTAAATAATTTTGGAAGTTGAGCATCAGACTTCCATTCATCAAATTCGGTTGTTAACTCATACAATTCTTTTTGAATAAGTCTCCACAAACGATAACTCTCGGGAGAATACTCTAGGTGAGCTGCGTTAATAATTTTGAAACACAGATCCAAAGCTCTTACTGGAGATTGAACGAGAAATTGTGTCTCTGTATCAAGAATTACATAACAGGCATCTATATCATTCACAGATGATCCACAAACAAGAACATATGGCTGCATAGTAATGCTCCAATTAGTCAGTTTTTTCTTTCTTCCCTGCATAAATGTTTGAAGTTTTCCAACACTCTGTAAATAAAATATACTATTGAAATAAAATCAATAATAATAAAAATATTTTCTGTCTTTCATCTGAAAATTTTTAGAAAAGTTGTTTTTCTAAAATGTTCACATCAAAGACAAAAAATATGTACATAACATCACCTTTGTAAATACTCACCTCAATTAGTGAAATTACTCCTTCCTGAATTTCTGTGTGAGGTGGCCTCCATGTACGACCAGATTGGCGGGCAACGGTCACAACAGTGTCCAAATAACAGAGTGACAATAGTGCCACTAAATTCCTAGTCTCTGTTAATGAAGGAAAACTGTATTTACAGTATAAAAGGTAATCTTAAATCCTAAAGAATGTGTTTTTTAATGGAAATAAAATCATGTCCTTAATATTACCTTCTGAAATATCATCACTTGTTGCAAGTAGCAAATTATCTTTTAGGGCCTCGCATTTACTTTCTTCGTTTGTGAGAGCTTCTATAATACGATCACAAAAATCTTTATAAAAGTTGTAAGCCTTAAGTTTTTGTTCAGGATACAGCAAATCAAAATCTATTTCAAACTGAAACACAAAAAATATCATGTATAAATTGAATTTATCATGTGATAAAATACAGAGCAGTAAGTAATATTAAATATTAACCAAAGTGTATCCAAGGTTTTCCTTGAGAGCGGGAAATTTGTTTGTATAAGTTGAAATTTGTGTAGTTTCTGGAATTGTTGTGCTTTTTTGCTTGCTTTTAACATTAGCATTTCTCTTGTCATTTTCTTTGCCTTTATTTCTGTTTGTAACTCGAGATTGGGCATGTAATTTTGCAATTCTTTGCTTAGAAGTATCCGTCCAATACTTTACTACTGTTGACCAAGGCTCTATGTTCTCTTCAAGAAAGTTTAGCTTTCCTTGTACATCATCATCTACTTAAATAAATAAAACCATAGAATAAATTACAAAAATATAAACAAGAAGAGTTTAAAGTAAACACCTAATATCCATCGTCCATTATCAGACTAAAAAAATGCAAATAAAGAAACCACACAACCAACCTTCTGAATCATCTAAAGAATCTGAGTCTAACTGATCCTTGTTTCGAGTAATAATGCCAAGCGCTTTGAAATCTTTCCGAATAGAATAGTACTTAGTAATTAATTTGCCTTTGGCCACAAATTTCCTTCCATTTGAATATTTGTATGGAATGAAATAAAGCTCCTGCCAAAATAAGATCAGCGTTAATGCAGTATATACACAAAAAATATTTATTTGATAATAACAAAGCCCACTTATGATTAACACTACTTACACTATCTTCTTCAGGAAATATATGTTGTATGGCACCTACAAGTTCAGCGAAGCCTGCAGTTGAAATCCTGAGAATAAAGAAATATAAATATTGTAAGAAAAGAGACAACTTAAAGAAACTGAAGAAAAAATAATTGTAGGAGGATCAATTTAAAATTATAAAATCAATAGGCTTACTTTTCACATTTGCTTAATTTATCTTCAATAATAATTTCTGTTAATTTGTTTCTATCCTTATCATGCTTTAAACAAGGGCCTTGCTTTGCCAGTTGCAATATACATCTACCCGTAGCTGTTTTATTTAAAAGAAGTCGAAGTTGCTAACAAGAAAGAATCAAAATTTTTAGAAAATATTAACCAAATATTTTAAATATACAAAAGCATTGTGTGCAAGAACACTGTACAACATCAGATTATTGATAACTTACTTCACCTCGTTTCACATTCGGTTCATTACTCTGTCGACTCCTTTTTTGTGAAGAGATATTTTTTGACGTTTGCTGACTATCTTCTAAAGATGAAGTATCCTGTGTTAAAGAAATATTTTTTGGCGTTTGTTGACTATCTTCTAATGATAAATTTGAAGTATCCTTCGAAGTACCCTGTGTAAATAGAATGTTTTAAAAATTGAAACATTTGTTAGATTTTTTGAAATAAATGTTTAAAGTAAATATATTAAAGCATCCTTACTGGTTGAGGTGAAAGAGAAACAGTAATCTCATTTATATCTTTACTATGTAATTTTTGAAGATCATTATTATCATTCTGAAAAAATAGAAAAAATTATAAGCAAAGTGATAAGTTAGAGGACCTTTATTATAGAGAGATTTTATGTTAAAGAAATATATTTTATGTTAAAAATTTAATGTAAATTGTAATGAAAAGAAGAAACTCAGAATTGTAATCTTAAACTGTAATGACATTTCTGAAATAAACTTTCTCAGATTTTATTAAAGACACTGAGACACAAAGTAATTGTTATAAGGTTTCTTACAGAAACCTATGTTGAATTTACATTTGTGTGCAGTCTCTGCAAACATATTAGATTATTAGAAATTATATGAATTTTTTTATCGTATTTTGCATCAAAATAAATTAAGTTTTCCGCATGCCACATTCATGTTATTCATATTTAATAGATCAGATTAGTAAAATATACCGAAAATTTTCTTTTCTCTATTCATACATTAATAAGTACCTATTAATCTTTATGAAATGTCACAAGGTTTATTTTTATTAAAAATATAAGACATGTAAATTTAATTATAAAAAATAAATAATTAATTTATAAGAAAAAATTCATATATCGTTTTTTGTTTCTATCGTCATCATTCAATATATCTGCAGTGACTGATTAGGTGCCTTAAATATTTCTTGTAATTGTCAAACACAAACTAATGATGTCATACCTCTATTGATACAAATTTGCTCTCGTTCAATTCTTTTAAATTTTTGACAAATCTCATTCTATGGCCAGGGACTGGAATGAGAGCATTTAATACATCCTTCCATTCAGGTTGTAATAGAAGTTGAAGTTCATCAACCCCTATACAATTACCTACAAATGTGAACATTTAGATATGGGATAAAACACTTGTATGGGACAAAACCGTCACAAAAAATTTATCTCTAGAGGAGACCAATATACATATAAAACCCCATAAGTATAAATAGTATCTATATGTATATGTAGTTAACTTTTATGTAATATTTTGTTAATAAATATAGATATATGTATTCATGTCCTATATACATTTTATGTCCTATATTTTCTAAATTTACATCCGAAAATGGACTTTATGATATTTGATAAACATTTATAATTATTTGTTGATACTCGTATACTAACTATATAGAGAATAGAGAAAAATTTTTATTTACATTTTTTATTAACATAACCTACGTTGAATACGAATAATGGCATGTGAAAAAACTATTTAAATAATTGCGATAAATTTATATCTATGCAATAAGTGATGAGAAAACTTAATGGTACTTATTTTCGTACTTACTTTCAAACGCCGATGCGTATTGATCGAGATTCCAGTCTTTTAATAAGTCCTGAATCGTCAATTCCAGTTCAAGAACCATCTCATGTAACATGATTATATATAATGAACACTTTTACACTTCACAATTAGAATACGTGCGTGGGTCGGCGGCTCGCCGTTATCCACCGTCGTCGTCGTCGTCGTTGTCGTCTCCGCCACCCGGCAGTCGAGTTCTCCCTCGAACGAAGGTTTTATGTTCCGATATTCACTGCAATGCACTGCCAGTACTGAAAATCTATAGTACACGTGACGTAAACTATATAGCTTTTCAGTACTGGCAGTGAATATCGAAATGCAGCCGAACACCTACGCTGCTCACTGCACGCGAACACTGGTGACTGGACTGACTGAACCGGCACAGTCTTGCATCATGCACGTGAAACAATTGAGCGCGAGAGATTCTTAAAAAGAGCTAGACGGATTGGGCGCATTATACAAACTGTTTTGGTGTGAGGATCATATATTCAGTTGTCTCGCTTGCCGCTAATCTTTTCTGTGTACCATAGTCAAACTTTCTAACAGATCTGGTTGTGCTTAACCTGGATAGGTGCCACAGAAAAACTGTCTTTCTACATTTCACTAACAGTTCAGATATAAATTATGTCTCTGACATTTAGATTGATTAAGTGTAAGACATATGCGATATTACAGATTGGCTAATCATTTATCTACCTCAGTTAATTTTTTGCACCCAGAAAATTTTTACTGTACTTGCAAGACCATTTTTTTCAGTGTGTATGTACGCAATAAAGTCATGTGTGCAATGTGTATGTGCGCAAAAATGTCATGTGTGCAATCTGCTTGTGTGCAATAAAATCATGTGTGCAATGTGTTTAGCCATGTGCGCAAACGTACGTTCGTACTTTTAACTATTACATGTGCGCAATAATACTTGTAGGCAATCGCTTTGTAGGCAAGCAGGAATGTCGGCAAACGAAGCTGTAAGCAAAATGTTGTGGGCAAACGAAGCTGTTGGCAATCAGGATTGTAGGAAAACGGAACCCCTCCCTTAAGTAGGTAACCCTTGTTAAGACGTTTTCAAAACACTATATAATAAAACTCTCACTGAAAAAAATAAATAATATTTTATTAAACGTTATTTACAATATTTTTTATTTTAATGTATATATATATATATATATATATATATATATATAATAAATTGCGTGTGTTGGTGTACGGAACATGAACACAAACCTGACCTCTTAAAATGTTTCTTATGCACATGCATGTATGAGCACTGTTTATGAGTGTACGTGATCTAAACATATAGGGCTGTGTTCCAAAAATCAACCTTGGTAATTAAAATGCTAACTATAGTATACGTGACGTAAAACTATAGATTTTAGTCACCAAAGTTGAATTTTAGAACGCAGCCTAGTAGGTCATTTAAGGGGATCCTGAACCGAAGGCCGAACTCCGACGATGTCGCTGTTTTACCGACAAAATTACCGACAACCCTACAAATTTTCGCACAGCTCCAGCTTTTTAGAATAGATACACCGCCAAGGTTAGAGTTGACAAGTCGTGAAAACATATAAAATGAGATTTTCCCTGAATCATTGATGTATGTACTGCAATCCTGGAGAAGCATTTTCAATTCTGTCAAGTTAACGCGACGCTGTATGAGTACGGATTTTTTCGGTATACAGGTCCCCTATTATTGACATCATCGCAGAGATAGTCAAGAATAGCACCTATTGCACGCACACATACGCACGACACACATACACATCGTATGCTTTATTAGACTTGTAATCTTCATTTCAAGGGTTCAATAATGTTGTTTCGTGTTTTGCAATTCAGGAAAACTTGTTTTCACGTTCGTACAAACGGTATATCTTTTATATGAAACACATCTTGTGATGAATTGACAGGCCGTCTGCCAACTAGACGCCATATTGAGGTAAATGAAAATAAGGAAATCTGTAGTTCCGTAACTTTTTCTCGTTTTCCATATAAAATGAGATTTTCCCTGAATCATTGATGTATGTACTGCAATCCT
Organism: Leptothorax acervorum; assembly: GCA_035220615.1. NCBI lineage: Eukaryota > Metazoa > Arthropoda > Insecta > Hymenoptera > Formicidae > Leptothorax > Leptothorax acervorum. The sequence goes on along the minus strand of JASTWQ010000241.1, from coordinate 834 downwards.
GGAGAAGCATTTTCAATTCTGTCAAGTTAACGCGACGCTGTATGAGTAGAGACTTTTGTCGGTAAAACAGACGGGTTCAGGATCCCCTTAAGTGTTCATGTAAAAAAAATTGAGGTTATAAGATAATAGTGTGCTCGGGTTTGGAAATAAATCAAAAATTATGTTTTAGCAACATACATATGTATACATACCTATATTAGATAGTATTAAATAACTAAAATAATAAAAAAAACTCATTTATTTATATAAAACAGAGAAATATTTTTTTATGTATAAATTATCGCAAGCGCGTGCTTTGTGTTTCTTCTTTTTTGCAAATAAAAATTAAATTTTAATAACATGTTTATTATTAATTAATAATTAAGTATTTTAAAGAAAAAACAGTTTTTTAAAACATTTTTTAATACAAAATATGTTTTTCTGTAAATCTGAAATATCGCAAAAACGTTTTTTTCTATCACCACGTGGTAGAAGAAAACGTGTTTGCACCAAAGAAAAGCACTAAAGAAAAAACAAAGAAATTGCAAAATTTACATTTTGTGTGTATAATGCTTACATTTGCTGCATTTGCGCTTAATTTCTCTGGACTCAAATTTTTCAAAATGCATTTTTGATCGTATTTAATATATCTTTTATTTTTATTTTCCATATACAGGTTATGACGACGATTATAGCAACTAATTGTAAAAATCAAACAAAGGAACACAAGGAATAAAAAACAAAGAAATTGCAAAATTTACATTTTGTGTGTATAATGCTTACATTTGCTGCATTTGCGCTTAATTTCTCTGGACTCAAATTTTTCAAAATGCATTTTTGATCGTATTTAATATA